>NJDC01006924.1:0-31267 GCA_002245475.1 Calephelis virginiensis | reverse complement strand
AGAATTTAGGTCTTTAATTTTATGCATAATAAGTACATTTCATCAAAATCGGTCCAGCTGTTTGTACGAATCAAATAGTTCTAATTCTATTAGTAGAGCTTTGTCAGGAAGAGATGAAGTTAGCAGGTTTAAAGCTTGTCTATGGTGATTTTTATGTATATTTAATTACTCGTATCACACAATTTTTTTTACACTACACTGACATCCACAAAAAAAATGCACAAACGGTGGACACATATCTAGGTATACAGACTTCTTATGGCAACCCTAAAATTAATATCTGT
Organism: Calephelis virginiensis; assembly: GCA_002245475.1. Classification (NCBI taxonomy): domain Eukaryota; kingdom Metazoa; phylum Arthropoda; class Insecta; order Lepidoptera; family Riodinidae; genus Calephelis; species Calephelis virginiensis. Next base: position 30,983 of record NJDC01006924.1, on the reverse strand, counting down.
GAAAAACCAGTACAAGGTATCATGTAAAATATAGCAATATACCTAACGAAATAACCTAAATGTAATAATAATAATATAATAAGAATAATAAATTTACATAAACAAAAAACATGTCAGGCAACAATTATTATATGAGTGATAAGTAATATTCTTTTCACATTTGTGTAAATAAACAAAATTTCTTGTTTATATCTTGTGCAATTTCTCAGAATATCAAACCTACCTGTCTAGTAATAAGCTTTAAAATAAGTTTTTGTCACTGAAAAAAAATTCTGCCCAGAACTTTATTTTTGGAAAGATTAACATGGTAGTAGTTTTGCAGAACTTTCCGACAGTATTATAGGCAACTCATATAGGTACTTATTTATGTTCTGGAAAAATTCAGTCGGTTGCTTTTCCTGTCGTTAAGACGTCGGTGCTTGTCATATTTGTGTTTCGTGTCTACTTACCTAACTGTAACTATACTTAACTGTGGACACCTACAATAATTTTGTAACTGTGCGTGTTTGTATTAAATTTATTCTGACTGCCTGCAATATCGTAATACCTATTCCAATAATTAAGTGGTCAGATTAAAATTTTAAGCGGGAGAAGGGGTCCCCTACCCACTACCTCCTTACCAGAAAGTGAAACAGAAAGTGGATATTATAAATATTGGTGTTAGGTTAATTTTTTTTTTCGAAAATTTTCTATGGCACATCAAGCTGTTCTCATTCTCGCGCCACGATACACCTAGGTAGCCATTGTTTACTATACCTATTTGTGAAGATGGTGATTTACATTTGGTATAACTGGAAGTCGTTGTTTAGCCCTGCTGACCAAAACAGAAAGAGTTAGTAACGTCTTACTGCAATTGTTCCTCTCTGTCTACTTACAAAGGAAACAGGCGTGAAAGTTTTATTTGTGAGTTTAACAAACGTTAGAAAAATGCAAATACAATAAAACCTTTATATCTATTAAACATAAATAAGATTCGTATTTCATATCTCATAAAAAACTGAACCTAATAAAAGTATCTTTTTCTATCAACAATACAAGAAAGCATAGGAAATAAGTAAAAATATTGAGTTCTATTACACCGGTTATATCATGCATAAAGTCGCGTTGAGCCAGCGATATGCTTTGAAACAGCTGTACGCCTGTTCCGCGGCATGGCTCGGGGTATTGTTGTGAACGAGACGAACACACAATCCATTGTGAGGTGAATAGAGACGGAGCTAGCCTCTAAGGTGGGGCGCAGGCTATACACGCGAGGCCCCCATTGGCAAAGTATAGGACGCCCCAAACCGCGCCTCCCCATCCACGATCTCCATACGAACTAGCGCCAGAGCCACCAGTCTACCGCACGACACCGACGCGACACAATCTCTTCCTCGTCTGTTTTATTCTTGTGCCATAGTTGAATTAACTTGTGACATTTGTGAAAATTCTTCACAATATTACAATGTCGACGCTTAGTCACCATCCTTACGCGTTTTCTATGCATCCGGGAATGCTACCGGAGTACCCCAGTGCGCCTCAACCGCTTCCACCATCATCGCCACATTCAGAAGGCCATATCAAGAGACCCATGAACGCTTTCATGGTTTGGTCAAGACTTCAGAGACGTCAAATTGCAAAGGACAATCCTAAAATGCATAATTCAGAAATATCAAAACGACTTGGTGCTGAATGGAAGCTTTTGACGGAGCTGCAGAAACGACCATTTATTGATGAAGCAAAAAGATTGCGAGCTCTACACATGAAGGAGCATCCTGATTACAAGTACAGACCGAGAAGGAAGCCCAAGCCACCGACACCTGGGTCAGCTCCCGGCGCTGGCGCGTTTCCAAGCTTTCCATTACCATATTTTGCTGGACCAGCACCAACTGTTGGACATTTAGATGCCTTGCCATACCCTGCAATGCCTTCTTACTTCCCTCACCAGTTAGACCATCTTCAGTTCTCAAAATTAATGGCACCAACAGAAAAAATGCCGACGGCATCATCCGCTGCAGCCGTTGTATCATCTTTCTATTCTTCGTTATATACAACACCGACTGCACCGCCGAAACCGTTTCCATCACCCTTGTTCCACCAGTATGGTGCGGCGCCATCTTCACCAGTGTCTCCAGGAACTCCGACACAGCACAGTTCTCATGACGATCAGTTAAGACGGCCGGTGTCTGTTATATATTGAAAGCCATATTGCCTGCCCTGAAGGAACAACTTTTGAGGTCTGGCTTTGTTAGTGTTGGGACATTAAAGATTTTAAATCGGTACGGACTAGATAGTTATTTATTGTTTTTATTACGTTTAGGAGATTGTAAATCGAGTGTTTCATATCAAGTGTTTTGTAAATATGATAACATTAAGTAGTTTCGTTATTTGACGATTTAAGTTTATTTAACTGTGATTTTGTTTTATATTCATCTTCAATTTTAGCTGCACTTTCAATATGTGAAGTGAGATCGGTACCAAAAAGAGATTTATTTGTGTAGTTCTCCCGTTTAGCTGTAGTTAATAATGTGAATTTGTTCTTGTAGATGAATTACGGTGAATATACCGTTCAGTGCGCCCGATGCCTTTTGTTTCCTAATTGTGTTATTATTTATTCATTCATTACGAAAGTAGATTTTAAGTAATGTAAATTATTTCGATGAACTATAATATAAGATTTTTAGTGTATCCCGTGTATATAGTAGTTGTAAATCTAAAGTCGATGTCATTACCAACGATGTATTATAGTAAGTGTTTGGTGGAGAAAAATTTTGTTAAAGCAAATCGAATAAAGGATATTGTTTTTATTTAATATTATTTTTATTTTCTCCTTTAAAAGTTATTTTGTTTTAGTCTAAGGTAGGTGGATTTTGACAAGCTTTGCCTAGAAATATATTGTAGTAAAAATGCAGGAAATACCTAGGTATGACTAGTAACGTAGGGTAACTATTATGGTCAAGTTGAAGGTTAAAATAGTAGTTTAATTTTAAAAATAATCTCAAATGCATCAAACATATAGTACTCATACGTAGCTAGTGACATTTAATTGTGGTATTTTTTGTACATGATTTCAGTTTTCAAGTGGTAGGTACCTAGGTATACAAGACGTTTATTCGTTAGGTCGGTAGCTATTTTCCTGATTACTGCTGATCCATCACGTTGTTAATAGGGGTCTCTAAGTAGGGATAGGGAAAACTACTTTTTTTCGATTAATGATAATATTTTGCCAAATCTAACAAGTAATATAAAAAAAACTATCTAATTAAGAAATAAGTTTATTAGGTATATTAAAAAAGATTTCAATACGTTTCAAGCTTAAGATTAGTTAGGTATTTTGGCCACTTACACATTCCCCTGTTAAATTTAACAATGAGTTAAAATTTCAATTTTAAAGTTATTTAACAATACAGGTTAACTTAGAGCTAAATACCTAGGTAAGTGCTGAACCCAGGAACGTGCATATGGCCCTTAATTTAGTTTTATTTTCGTCACTGAAAGTAATTTTACCGTCGCCACTGTGTTCCAGCGGTACAAAACAATCTTGGACTTGACTTCATGAGGTACCTACCAAGTTCGATTCCTGGGTCGGCCTTTTTTTTTTTATGATATTGGAAGGCAAACAAGCAGACGGATTTCCTGATGTTAAGAAATTCACACCGCCTAGAGACACCAAAGGTGGTAATGGTGCGTTGCCAACCTGAGGCCGGGATGTTAGGCCTCGAGCAAAAGCAAGTTTACCGGCTACCTTACCCTCCGAACCGGAACACGTCATGACGTTATGGCGGCAGGAATAGGTAAAGCGGTGGTACCAATCCGGGCGAGTCGCTGCTAAACTCTACCACCTAGTCAGATGTCACGGTGTTAGTGACGGTGAGCCTATGCTCGCCTTTTACGAGCTGCCTGGCAAGGAAGGCAGATGGTCTATTCTACAAAGGAGCCCGGAACAACACGAGGAAAAATACTGTAAAAGCAAATATGTTTATTATTTTTTTAAATAAAAAAAAGACATTGCCCGGGATTGGATATGTGCTTGGTTGGCGCTAGGCTTGCTATCTATGACATTATGGATGGACAGCCGATGTTAATAATGTATCTCAATCTAATGGATTTCAAGCAATCTAGATAGCTGCGTATCCGCCGGCCTATCCTCTACCTCATTCTCATATTTATCCTTTGCACAGATACATTATTGGCAAGCGATAACATAAAAATGGATCAAAATATCAATTTCGGACAGCGAGTATTGGATTAGGATTGATTATTAATATTGGCTGTTAGTCTTCTTTAGCTAGTCATGGGGGTCCTGGTTGTAGCTTTGCCTAATCCAAAGAAAATTCCTAAACTTTTGTTGAAGTTTTGGTGCATATACTAACTATCAGGCTTATGTTTATTTTCATAGATATTTGTAGTATCCTAATGCGAAAGTTTATAAGTAGGTATGTTTCTATCGTAGTTAGATACTCCTCATTGCCACCTTAGTCATTTAGGTACATGTGATTGATTACCGAAGAAACACAAGCTAATGGCCCACTAGGTAGCCTGATTGTACCTACCTAGACTTTAATCTCACTAGTGAAATAGGCAATACCTTCTTAATACCTACAATTCCAAAAGTTACCGTATATCGTAATCGCCTTTGTGATCTAGTGGTTCAGGTGTTGGACTTGACTGAGGTCCGGGTTTCGAATCCCAGGTCGGCCAACAAAAAGGAAATTTGGTTTTTCCAATTTTCTAATAAAAAATAAATGTTGCTTGGAATCGTATATGTGCCCGGTTGGCGATAGGCTTGCCACCTATTACATTGTGGGACTTAGTGTCTTCGGCTAGTCGTGCTTGCCCTGGTTGTGCCTCTGACTACCTCTTCGGGGATATGGGGGTGAAGATACCTTTTTTTTAAAAAAGAGGTTTTTAGTTTAACTAATATTCTTATTATATACTACTGACCAGGTAGGCTTTTGTTGAATAGCCATTCATTGGTAGTAAACAAATAAATATATCTTGAAAAAACAAACAAATACCTAGATCTAACCCCAAAGAAAAAAAATTTTTTTTTGTTGAGCTTTTGGCTTTGTTAACGACTCTAATATACAGAAATACTTAAACAAATATACTCAGACCCTTAAATAAAGACGTCTTTGTTCACCACATACCTGCTATCGTCAAGAATCGATCTCGAACCTCTCTCTTGATCAGTGGAGTTAGGCGTGAACGTTAACCACTCGGCCAAGGAGTCGGTAAGTTAAAACGAAAGTGGATATAGGTACATGGAGGTAATATAAGGAAGGCGTTATTAGTGAACTGAACTCATCGAATATAAGGATGAATTAGTTACTTACCTACCTTTTGAAAAGGGTCAAAAAGTGTAAGCGTATGCTTGCTTGCTTACGTATTCTTGTACTATATGCAGTTGGTGTAGACATTGATTTCATGAGGTGTTAGATTCGGTTCCCTTGTCAGGAAAGAAATAGTTATTATTGTCCGTTTATAAATTTTCTAACAGTGACGTAAAAAAGCGGAAGATGGAGCAGACATCTGTCTCTTTTTAAATTCAGGCAAAATTTATAAAGTTATAAAAAATATAATAATTGTGAATACCTAGACAACACTTTGCATGTCGGTTGTCTCACTAGTCTAGGTATAAGGGTGCACCACCTTGTAAGCCTTCCAAAAGCACCTGCAAAGCGCTTAACGGCGTAAAGAATGTTAACCTAAAAAAGGTTTCGGTTAGATGGCGCTACTTGTCTTTAGAGACCTTTTCGATAGCTAAAATTATGTAACGAATTTTTAAGAATGATTCAAAATTATTTAAAGTTACTAAATATTATTTAATGTACCCAGTTTTAGCCTTCACACGTTTGTTACAGAGCTTCTTAAAACTATGAAAAATATAATGAATGAATAACAAATCTAAGTTAAAATTATTAAAAAGTTGAAAATATTATTACTGTTATGCATCCACAACTACCTGTCATATGATGGTTCCGTTAAAAAAAATGTCGTTAGAAAATTTAAAGAACATTAAGTTAATATCTACTATTAAAAAGTTAATAAATATTATTATTATGCACTAGATTTCACATGATGGTTCAGAGCTTCAATGAAAGATAAAGGCCAATTACTTTTACTTCAATCCTTATGAAAGGTAAGTTCGTTTATCACTGACATCATGACTGAGGCTGGGTAATGGAGTTTTGTGATGTCTTATCTGGGTTCGTACCACTGCTGTTACTGCTGGCGTAGTGTTAGTAGTCGGCATTGTTATTTTGGTGTTATTGAAGGATAGAGTATTGTTTAGACTTATTTACACAATAGGATTAAAATACCTAGAAGTCAGCCAACAGCACACTAAAATACTTGTCACGGGGTTTTGCACCAAATTTACATCGATTGCAATGAACATGCAACGAAAAGAGCTCAGGATTTTAGTCCTAACGCTAAAAGGACACTGAAGACTCAAAAAACATTTAAACAGAATGAGCCTAGTAGAAGAGCCTGATTGTAGAGCTTGCTTGGAGGCAGAGGAAACGTCAATACACATACTCTGTGAGTGCCCAGCACTTCACTAAGCAAGAAGTACACTTCAGGGTGGGCACATAATTAATCCCCAGGACATTAAGCTGATAAGTCCCAAGTGCATTGTGCAGTTCCTATAGAGACTGCCTTGCGGAATTTATGCAAGCTTAATGAATAAGAGGCGTGATCACAATATGTCAAGGTCGCAGTAATCCTCGGATTTGTTTGTCACGTACTCTTTAATACTAATAATACTTACAAGTCAGCAACCACCATCACTATTTTCACCTTTGGTGTTTCATAGTTAAATACATTCACATAGGTCATAGACCGTACAGTACAACTTTAAAGTTATGCGCTTCGGCTTTATACTTTTTACTCTTATTACACTTTACACTTTTATTTTCAAATTGGCTGATCTAATCTAATTTAAAGTGAAATTATAAACTATGTAATAACAACTCTATATAGATATATATTTAAAATACATTCGGATTTCAAAAGCTTGACGAATATTTAGCCGAAGCGCATAATTTAAATAGTACTACCAAAGACAATATATATATATATATAATCTCTGATACTACTATACTAGTTGCAGGCGAGATTGGAATCGCGGTCTCCCTTTAAAAAGATCCAGTGACGGAAACTCAGCTTACTTGTCTCTTTGTTAAAAATTGATGTATAAATGTAATGTATTTTTGAAGTGAAAACTTCTCAAGCGGCGCTTTTTTTTTGGAATGACTAATGTGTTGCCAATCTCGCGGTTTATACAACTTCACCGGGCTTTGTGGGCCGAGCAGAGTGCTGCGTACTTTGTTTGGAATGGGTAAAAATTTCTAAACTTGCGTCAGGACACGTGACCTGAAATTTCATAAGACGAAAATTCTTCTTGTTAATAAACATGGAGTAAAGTACTCTAAGATTTAACCAGGTATTGTAGTTTTTATTGCAATGTGATATAAACAATCCTTCTACTTTAGTTCATGTTTATTAATAAGTCAATAAAAAAGGAAAATATATAATATATAAAAATAAAATCTGATGAGATGAAATAAGAACCGACGAATACGGAGGAGCTTCTCAATTCGACATGAATTTTTAAAGTGAAAACTTCTTTAGCGGCGTTGCGCACTTTTTTTTTTTGGAATAGGCAAAAACTTCTAAACTTGCGTCAGGACATGTGACCTGATCGAAAATTCGTAAGAATGTTAGTGTTGTCATGTTTGTGTACGATATCGCCATAAATGAATATTGTATTCTACCACATTAACGATAGTACTTTCATACTGATAATTAAAGCAATTCGTGCAAAATTACCTATTCCATAACCAATCCAAAATATCAAAAATGCACAACGTTAATATTCAAGTTTTCACTTCTGCCACCACTCCCGGAGTGCAACCCGTCTTTTTTCATCGGGATAACTGTTTGCTCACTTGACTTCAAAGCCATAAAGAATCGTTGCGTCTAGCCTGTTCTAGGTTAAATGATAGGTATGTATATTAATTTTTGTAAAGAAAAAAATATCTTCACTCTTATATCCCTGGTGAGGTAGGCAGAGGTACAAGGGCATCCACTACTAGCTGAAGACATTAAGTGCCACAATGTGATAGGTGGCAAGCCTTTTTTAGTAGAAAATTTAAAAACACACATTTTTAATTTTTTGTTGCCCAACCTGGGGATCGAACCTGGGACCTCATGGAGTCAAGCCCGACGCCGGACCGCTAGACCACCGAGGCGATTACCCACACGATTACCTCTGCTTGTGTTACAGTCTTAACTGAACCTGCAGCATTAATGTTGATGTTCCCTGGTAGGTACATATCTGGTAACCACGTGGCCTAAACCTCAGTCTGAAGTTTACAACAAATGTTTACCATCTGGTTTTGGCGCCATTGTGAATGAAGATAGTCATAATTTTATCATAATTATTGAATTTCGTGTTTATACCTATTGAGTGAAATTAGTTAATTTAGGTGGGAATTAGATTAATTTTGTTCAGTGAAAGTGTACAAATGTACTTCATCATGAAGAAATTAGTGTGCCGTGTATTTCCTCGCTGCCGCCAAATCTCATAAACGAGCTTGAGTAACGAAGCCACCGTTTTACTCAAGACCCAGACATGACTTTGTAAATTGTGACTAATGACTGAAATAAAGACTTAATTAATACCGAAGACTAAAAGTCACCGTAGCCGGTCCTAGAAAGGGGCAAATTAACAACTAACTAACGACTAACATATATAGTGTCTATATACTGACAGTTACCTGTCATAATTATGAGAGCCGCCTTCAATTTCGTTACCTTATAAAAACAAATTGTAAAGAAATTGTACACTTAGCCTGATTAAATCTTTTCTGTTTCAACAAAGATGTGAAATCGTTAGTCTATATTGCACAAGGGAACTGGTAAAATCCAGTCTGTCGATTAGTTGCGAATAGAAAGTTTGCTGGAGGCCAATTCTGGAGACCCATTCTACGGAGCCCACCCTTGCCAATTGTTAGAGAAACATGGTTTTCAATTTAATAATTACGACGCCAGTATTCCGGTGGGGGCGTTTTTCAATATAATTGTTTTATTCTATCCCTTTCCTTACGTTAAATGGGGCCATTGATTAAGCGTATGTTGTTTTTTCTAGAAAATTTCACAATTAGGTAAAGTTAGCGAAATTAATTTGTTAAAATTAAGTTTGTTTAATTTAATTGTTAAATTTATTACAATGATATTGATAATATAAATAAAGTAAAGTAAACTAAACTAAAATTAAACTTTTTTCTTAAACATCATACTAATAGTGTTTTATTCAAATAAAATCATTTGTAATAAAATGCATTTTGTTAATCAGTTTCAAACATACATTATATTTGACAGTGTTCCTTTTTATATTTTAATTTTTAGAATATTGGAAGGCAAACAAGAATACGGATTTCCTGATGCTAACATATTCACGCGTCCTAGATACACCAAGGTGTTGATAATGCGTTGTCAAGGCCTGGTAAGGGAAAAGTAGGTTTACTGGCTTTAAAAGTCAAAGGCAAGCACTGATTATGGCGGCAGGATTAGGTGAGGTGCTGGTATCAATCTGGGCGAGTCGCTGCGAAACTCTCCCACATAGTCAGATGTCACTGTGTTAATGACGGTAAGCCTATGCTCGCCTTTTACGAACTGACTAGCAGGAAGGCAGATAATCCATTCTGCAAAGGAGCCCGGACCAACAAGGGGAAAACAGGTATATGAATAACAAATAAACATACTTTAATATTGAAAGTGCTTAATTTTGTACCAAAATTATTTGCTTAAAAGTTATTTACAAGAGTAAACATAGGTCATAAGTGGGTGTCGTTCTTTATAGCTTTTCAATTCGCGAAGACGACTGGGATTCACCGTTCTAAGCATTGTAATTACTAAATTGAGCATTTCTATAATTATTTGGGTAATATTGTACACAAACTTAATTTTTTTATGTTGATATCGATTTCACACTTACGCACACTATGACATAACATTAAAATAAATACGCATTTACTACAAGTAAAGCCCGTTGCCATTTTAAGTTTCAAGGAGTGTTAGTCAATCTTATTTCGTTTGTAAAAAAGTTTGATTGGGTGCACATAAAATATGAAGAATTGAATTTGCAAATCACTGCATGTTATAAGACAAAGCCGCTTTCCGTTGTCTGTGCCTATGTATGTTTAGATCTTTAAAACTTCGCTATGGATTTTAATGCGATTTTTTAACAGACAAATTGCTAGTTAATTGTTTTATTATAAAATAGGCTTCCTGTATCTTTCCTTTTTAATAAAAAAAACCTGTAGTAACTTACACATAAACTACTTATACCTAAAAGTGAATATATATATATATATATATGATTAGGTATTTAATTGATTGAGAATATGTATTTTATTTAAAAATATTTACCTTGCAGTTAAATTTAAGAAGTAATTCGTTAAATTTTCAAGATCAAGGTTAGGGCTAGAACGAACAGTAACAGAGTTACAGGAATTTATTAGTCATAACTTTGATATTTATAAGTGAAAGCTGCTAGTTGCTAACTGGCTGGTTTAGGACTCGATGTTTGCCCGGTTTTTAATCATAATCGTATTCACATCCTTCTTTATACGTACTTGCTTAACTCATTGCTTATTTTAGGTATACAATTTGAATTTTTTAATTTCAAAATAGGCATTCAAATTTATAGACAGCGTTTAGTATATCTTGCAAATGATATCCAAATATATACTTACTAAAGATACTTAAAAGCATTGATTATAGTAAAAGCAAAAATCGTATTTTTCGTGGCCACAGTCTTTAAGAAACTTTTGAATTAATTATTAGTTCCCTCTGTCTTCGTTAGTGAAAGAGTTTTGATTTCTTTACAACGTCCTACTGGATTTGCCTATTTAGAAATTAGGTAATTCATTTACAATCTTACTGTTCTACCACAAAAAAATAAATAAACGCCTGTTTAATGGAACATTGTTAAAATTGACATCTAACCAATAATATGGTATACGTGGATGACGTGGCAGCATATTATTGGTTAAGAATTAAATTTCAAACAGCCTTTAGTTTAGTTTTGTGGTAAGACGTTTATTATTTTAGTACAAAGAGTATGCAATAATTGGACCATGTTACGTAATTGAAATATAACTTTTGAGATTGAAGTCAAAAAATAAAGTTTTGAAGTCAAATTAAATAATATAATAATAAATATCTCTGGACAAGTTACACAAATTGAATCTAACCTCAAAGTAAGCAAATTATATGCTTGTATTACGGGTGTTAGTCAATGATACTAATACATAGAAATACTTAAACAGATACCTGAATAAATTTAATAAACACCCAGACCCGGAAATGCAGACATCTAAATGTTCATCACACAAATGCCTGCCCCTGTCGGCAGTAGCGGTTTTAGTAATAGGAGCATCCTGGGGCGAAATTTATACGGCACCCCGTACATGCTGTTCAAAACCATACTAAAGGTAAATAATATATAGAGTACAGGATCTGACACCCCTTTACATCTCGGCGCCTTGGGCGGTTGCCCAACCACGCCATACCCAAATGCCGTCCCTGCCTGTCGGGAATCGTACCTGAGCCTCGCGGTTGTTCGGTGTATTTAGGCAGTTACGCTAGCAACTCGACCAACGAGGCGGTCTGTTCTCCAGAAATCAAAAATAATATGCACAAACAGACAGATATGCTGTTAGTTTGATATGTATTAGTCAAACACCACGTACCTATGGTATTTCTTCTCTTTCCTTTTCCTTCTGACTTTTGTGTATATATTCACCAAAAAGGGTTTTGCGATGACTTACCTAATTAAAATTCTTATTCATTTACTTTACATATATTTATCCTACTGTATCTTGTCTGTCTATACGTTCATGATCACCACCCTTGTGTTCTGGTTCGGAGATTGCTGACTTATCACTTATCAGGATCTGATCATCGGAAAATGTTTCTTATTTCTGCTTTTTTATGACAATGTCATAAAAAAGGAGATGTATGTCCTTATATATATAAATTGAAATGTGTTTTTAATAAATTTTTTCATAATAAATATTTGTTGATTTTGGAATGTTTCTTGTTGGATCCGACAGACTGCGCTACTGTCGAAGCATTAATGTCAAGCGATACGAAATTTGCTGGGTCAGCTAGTATATTAGATGATATCATTTAGAAAAACTTTCTCAGTATTTATTATAAGAAAGAAATGTAATTCTAAAAGCTAGTCCTAGTATTCGTTACGGGTGCAGTACTACGTCAGTCCTCAGCCTTTTCACGAGCCAATCAAGTCACTGCATTCCTACAATGGGTTGCCAGGTAATTGAAATCAGGCTACGTTATTAAAACGTTCAATTCAAATCGAAAATACATTTCGTATATTCCAAATTTATTACATTCTGTTACACCGGCATTATGATAGTAAATTTTGTTGTAGAATTGCCTATTTAACTGATTGAACGTTCGAGCGCTCTCACATTATTTTTCAAACCAAATACTGGCGTTACAATATTAATTTTTCAACATACATAAATAAATACTTACATATCTGCACGCTAAATTCCTTATTAGTTTGTTAGAGAGTATCGAGTGCTAGCATTTTTCCATACTTTGACAATTGAACAGCGCTGCACCGCCAAGAACTGACAACTTTACCGCCCGTTGGTGGAAGGTAGCGGCATCTTACAATTAGGTTGTTGAGAAAATTCTCTGGTGTAGTTATCGCCTCTGTGGTTTAGCGGTCCAGTGTTGGTTTTGACTCCACGAGGTCCCGGGTTTAGATTCTGGGTCGGCAAATTAAAAGAAAATATACATACATACATACCTTCACGTCAAGTCCCTCACAGAGTAGGCAGAGAGCATCTAGTGCCAGACCTCACGATCCTGATAAATCTGTCTAGCTTCCTTTACATTCATTACCCTTTTCATACAAACACGCCAGTTTCGGAGACTCTTGACACCACCCTCGGATAATATACGAGTGATCTGATCGTGGAATGTTAACCTTGGTCTCCCCGGGTACCTACATCCATCCACATTTGCATTGTATATCTGCTTTGTCAATCTTTCATCTGTTATTCTTTTCACTTGACCGAACCAGCGGAGCATAACCCTTTCGCATAAAATAACGTTGGGATAAGCACAGAATTATGCAAAGCGAGTCTAGCTTTTTTACTCAAAACCTCGCTTTGAAATGGCTTAACCAACGCTCCATTCACACTATTTCCTGCACTCACTCTCCTCTCTACATCCGCGGTGTACCTTCCGTCCCGCTAAAAGCACAATCAAGATATACAATATCATTCACTTGTTCCAGCACTACATCATCAACCAAAACTCTTACATACGTTCTAGCTACGTCTCTTTCAAACACCATTATTTTGGTTTTCAGCGCATTCAAATGTAAGCCCTTTTTATTACAATCTCCTTCCATAACTGTGACCAGTGTTTGCAGCTCAGATGGTGTAGAGCCCAAAAGTCCAGCATAATACAGGCAGTTCACCACTTGGTCACCCACACGCATTCCCACATTCAATGATCTTAACCTTTGAAGACATTTGTACAAATATATGATAAACAAGCGTGCTGACACCACACAACCCTGCTTGACGCCAATATTAACATCAAACCTAGGCGACATGTTGCCATCCACCCGCATGCATGCTTTACAGTCTAAATACATTGGCTGCACCGCAAACAGCAGGGATCCGACTATCCCAAAATCTGGCAAAATGTCCCAAAGTTTCTTACGTAAAACCATATCAAACGCTTTTTCGAGATCCACAAAACCGCAGAAAACCCTCTGACCCACTGCCAGATGCTTCTCTACAATGAGCGAAAACACTTGATCCGTACATCCTTTTCCAGGCCTGAAACCGCCTTGAGCCTCCTACAATGTTCCATCAGAAATCCCTTGCATCCTCCTTTCAAATTTTTTTCCATACACTTTTGATGTTAAACTGATCAAACTAATGGCCCTGTAACTTGTACAGTTCATGCGTGAACCGTTGCCTTTATACAAGGGCACGATGACCGCACGTCGCCAGTCTTCGGGTTCTCTGCCAGTCTTCCAACATTTGTTACAAAGAACCCAGAAAGAGTCCCGGACGGTAGGAACACCAAGTTTGATCATCTCAGCTGTAACCATATCTACTCTTGCAGCCTTTCCATATTTCATACATCTTATCGTCTAATCAACTTCTTCCATCATAACGCGTCAGATGCCTCTACTATTTCCGAGACATTTGAGCACTCGGATCCAGCGTCAGCACCTTGGGCATATTCATACATATCCTCATAAAATTCACCCCACCGTTTTAACACGTCATGCGTCTAAGCAAGAATATCAGCACTCTTAGACTTAATTAATTCTATTCATTTTGGAGGCGCACGAACAACTCCGAGACTTCTTCACCTCCCTCCAAAAGAGTTTGGTGTTCATTTCGAAGTTTTTAGCCAATCTCTCTTCTAGTGTCATACTTTCCCTTTCACACTTCTCTTTCACTAACTGTTTGGTGATTTTCTTGCAACAACGGTAAATTTCTTTCTTCAAATATTTCATACTGTCATTCGACTGCAAACATGCTACATAGTCTAGCCAAGCTTCTTTCTTTCAACGGAGGCTTTTACCTCCTCATCCCACTATGCGTCACCATTCATAGAATTGTGCATCTTTGAACTCCCACATACCTCTTTCGCAACATCAACCATACTATCTTTCAAAACTTTCAAACAGTCATCCACGTCTAAGTCCAGTAGGCACACACTATTCCAGGCTGAATAGTGTGTGCCTACTGGACTTAGACTTGACTCTTATACATGCTTCCTACATTCGGGTCTTGCAAATTTTCACTCTTTATCCTTTTAAGCCCTCCAAATGGAACACGTACTCGCCAGTGCCTCCACTAGCAGACCCCTAAGTCGGCTAATAGCCAAGTGGTGGTCCGTGTTAAGAGTTGGGCCTCTGAAGGCTCTCGTGTCCATTAAACACTTCCGGACGCGACTATCAACTAAAATCAAATCTTTATGCGGAAACATTGTGTTAGACACAAGAAGAAGATTTCCTTCCACACAAAAATCTACAATATGTTTACCAGCATCATTCACTCTTTTATCACCATAAGGTCCAAGAACGGCCTCGTAACCGTCCCGTCGTGTTCCCACCCAACCATTAAAAGAAAATATGTGTTCTCTTTTCTCATAAAAGATAACGTTGCTCAGAATGGATACGTGTCCGGTTGGCGCTAGGCTTGCCACCTGTATTGTATTATGGGACTTAGTGTCTTCGGCTAGTCGTGGGTGCTCTGGCTGTGCCTCTGCCTATTTCTTCGGAAATACGGACGTGACGTTACTTTTTAGAACTAAAAGTGTATATTATATAATAATACATACGAGTACAATAGCTAGATATTATATGGCAATGCACTGATTTGTCTGGTTTCTTATTTATATGTATAGATTTATTAATTTAATTTATTTAAGCATAAATAAACAAGTAATATCCCTTAACAAATATAATTGGTAAATTTAAGTATTTTTACCATGAAACTAACAAATAATTATTCAAATAAGCCACCCTGAAGCATTCCCGGTGCAAAAGTACCACGTTTATTAGGCATTACCACGTTGGATGGCTAGCCAAAAATGAGCCGGAGCGGGTGTCATGCCCGTTATCTCGGAGCCTGTGCCCTAATTCGCAAATGAAGCATTTAGCTTCATGGCACATTGTTTCCATCGTCTCTACTGCAATAGGCATAAACAAATAGGTATTTTTCAGTGCTGCATATTTTTGGTTTTTTTTACATGCTGCATCCTTAGCAGCCGCTGCGGGTGACAATGTAGTACGATTAAGATGACTCGGAGCAAAGGTGCTAACGCAAGTTGCATCCCATAAAAGGCACTTACCCTTTTTCCAGGGAACCAAAGTCATACCATCTGGTCTCTTTCCATAAAATAAAGAAATTATATTTAATTTATAATATGTCATTCTTGTGAGTTTTTTTATATTAATATTATATTTAGGTTATTTATTTATTGTGCATGATGCCTTCCACTGTTCCACCAGAGATTCTTATTTTTAACGTTTCGCTGAAAGAAATCTGTAGACCTAGAGATAAGCCCACCTTTGGTGCGTTTCTGTTTATCATTATTTTTGTTATCTGTTATAAATTGAGTACAATAAAAAATTAAATAAATAAACTTACAACTAAACCGTCAGTGGTCAGAGAGAAAGACTGAGGAATCTCCACACAATGTTTGGCGCCGACAAAATAGCTGCCTTCTGAATTCGGCTCTTAACCTTACGAGGGTACATTCCAGACCGGAACACGAAACTATCATTATGGTGGCAGGTATATATTTTGTAGTAAGAGATCCCTCTACCCAAGCAAGTTGTTGCATAGTACTCTACCGTCAATGGTTTTATTGGTAATGATACATTTAACTTACCAGCTGCCAGGCAGGAGCTGCTATTCTAGAGGACCCGGGCCCACATAGAGAAACGAGAGGCATCGAAATGATAGTGGTGAGCTGCAAGCCCGAGGCTAGAATAATAACCTTATTACCTAACATTGTCACCAGTCAACCTATCCTTCAAATTTACTCCCGATTATTGTAATCACTGACATTAGTAAATATAATAAGGTAACTATCAAGGCTAGTCGCTGCATGACACTACTAGCTAATCTGAATCTGCACTTGTGCAACCCGGACAAGCCCGGACCAACACGGGGAACTCTTTCTCCGCTTATTTATTCGGCTTACTTACAGAATAGACTATCTACCTTCCTACCAGGCAACTCGTAAACTAACACCGTGATATACACTACTTGGTATATATGATATACACTATATGCTTGTCGTTGATATGTTCCGATCCGGAGGGTCAGGTAGCCGGTAAAGTTATTTTTGCCGGTAAAGCCAAACCTCCCGGCATTAGGTTGGTAACGCACGATTACCACATTTGTTGTTGAATTTCTTACCATCAGGAAATCCGTCTGCTTGTTTGCCTTCCAACATCATAAAATAAAAATAAATTTATTAACATTCAATACATTGTTACCACGAAATTTCAAGGATACTTCACAAAACTTCTGTAAGTGAACCATGAAATGGCAAACTTAGATCAGACGTTGCCAGCACACCAATCAAGAATTCCTGCTCAATAGATGTTAGGAATGATAAATGGTTCTCCCTATCACAATGTCCGTGTCAAGATTAATTAAAGCCAAACTGTTGCCTAAATAGTTAGTTAGGCAAGAACGGGTAGCCCCTTTGTACTCTTTCAAAAGATACACTTGCGTTGAAGCCTTTCTTCTAGAACCTCATTGAGGTATCTGTTTGCTTTATTACGAAATTTAATAATAGCATTGTATTTAAGTATTAATGGCATTGGATAATGCTGCAAATATTACATGGGTGGAATAATTGCTTCATTCTTATTTCGCATATATTCAATCTGCGATAAGTAGATATCCTTCTTTTTAAATATTTAAAGTCCAAAACCGACGTACATGTGTTGGCAATGGGAAACTAGGAAGCAGGATGCTTACAAGACATTCCCTGTTTTACCAGTTATTTATAATTCTAAACTAGAATACGACATTACGAGAACTTTCGTATTCGTTTGAGATGTGGGTTACATTTATATCAAGCTCTACCAGGGTAATATTATGTATTTTTATTTTAGCACTTGCCCTGTGCTTGGGTTAAATTTCTATAAATTTTTAAGAAAGAAAAAACTTTGCCCCAGACAGGATTTGAATCTGTAACCTTTCGTCTCAAGCCGACGAATGCTCTTACCAATTGAGCTACAGAGGATTCAAGTCCCGTGGCGAAATTTTTAATTCCTTTCTTACCCCTTAACGCGGGTAGTTATGTCCTTTAGATACACAGTTCCATTTACCTACTAAATGAGTTCATCATTACAGATGAAATTCACATTCCGTTTCGCCACGGGACTTGAATCCTCTATCTACATAAGTATGTATAGTACTACTATTTACACTTTCATTTTTAAACTTCATTCTTTTATTTTTAAATTGGTTGACCCCTTCTAAAATTAAGCGAAATGATTACTTATGTAATAACAACTCTGTATAGATATCTTTAAAATACATTAGAATTTCCAAAGCTTGACGAATATAGTCAAAGCGTATAATTTAAATAGTATCAACTATTACCTATATTGTCTAACTATAGTAGGTTGGTCTCAACAATTTTAGCAACTAATGTTAGTTACTATTTTAAAAACATAAACAATATTTTGCTTATTTATTATTAAAGTATGTTTTATTAATAATTCACGTATCTATAAACGAAGAGCACAGATAAGGAAGGGCTCGTTGATACTTCGCTAGTGTTGAGCATTCAAAGGTTTGAAAAAAATTTACATATCTTGACCAAAAAATTCAAGGAGGGCGATAACTATTGCATTCTTAAATGTGGATAAAGCTGTTATCGGTTCGATATATTGTTGAAATAAATGAGTGTTGTTCTTTAAGCAAAATTATACTTTTGAACTTTTTGCTTTTAAAATAGAAAATTTTGTTTTTCCTGTGCCCTGCATACGTTTTAAAGGTGTAACACATTTTTGCTTTTAGTTCCATAATTGTGGTAATTTCAAGTAAGTACTTAAACTTATGTTTTTATAATCTTCAAATAAAAACTCGAGAAAATAATAATTTCACACAGAAATTGTTATTTCCCTTCACTGGAAACCACATATAAGAGATTATTTCTACCCCTTGCGTATGTTAAGAATCGTAAGGAATAAATATTCAATAGGCACACAAAATAAGGTATAACATTTTATTGTGTATTTTTCTCGTATTAGGGGCCTACTCTTGGGATTTCAAATCGATCGATGTTGTAGCTTTAAATAGCTTTTGTTGTTATTTTCGAGTGAAAATATATTAACTCAAGAAAGGCATTTGTTTCGATCTTACTTTGAGAATGCATTCATTACTTTCAACTTTTAATTATACTACGGCATGTTTTCTTTTTTTTTCAATATTTGTAATGAAAAGTGAATACTTTTTAATGATATTGGAAGGCAAACAAGCAGACGGATTTCCTGATGGGAAGAAATTCACGCCGCCTAGAGACACCAAAGGTGTTCATGGTGCGTTGTCAACCTGAGGCCGGGATGTTAGGCACCGTGCAAAAGTAAGTTTACCGGCTACCTTACCCTTCAAACCGGAATGCGTCATAACGTTATGGCGGCAGGAATAGGTAAGAAGGTGGTACCAATCCGGGCGAGTCGCTGCGAAACTCTATCGAATAAGTAGTATGTCACGGTGTTAGTGACGGTAAGCCTATGCTCGCCTTTTACGAGCTGCCTTTTTTGGCAGAAAAGTAGATGGTCTATTCTGCAAAGGAGCTCGGACTCACATAGGGAGAAACGCTAGAAAAATCTTAAACAAAACACTAGCGAATAATTGACACTAAGTTTCTAATAAACAACGAATTATTTTATAGGATTCGGTGAATTCTTTTGAAACTAAATACTAATAAGCCGCTAGGACTGTGTTCAAGAGTACCTAAAATGACATATCCGAGTTCAATTCCAATTCGCATTTGCTGCATAGGTTTCGCAGTTGCGTTGTCTACATTTAAGAAATAAGAAGGCTCTACATGTTGTAACCGTTTAAAAATGTAGGCACAGGTAATATTCTCCATATAAAATTCGTATAGAATAAAAAATAGCATAGGAATCTCAGAGTAAAAGAGAGTAAGAAAAAAAAAAAAACGACGAGCTGCACTCTGGGAGTGCCGGCAGAACTGAAAACTTGAATATTAACGTTGTGCATTTTTGATATTTTGGAATGGCTAGCGAATAATTTTGCACGAATTGCTTTAATTATCAGTACGAAATCTATGAACTATCGCTTATGTGGTAGAATACAATATTAATTTATCGCGATATCGTACACAAACATGACAACACGAACATTAGCACAAGCGCTCTGCGCCGTCTTACGAATTTTCGATCAGGTCACGTGTCCTAACGCGAGTTTAGAAGTTTTCACCAATTTCAAAAAAGGTGCGCAACGCCACTAAAGAAGTTTTCACTTCAACAATATAAATTATGCAAGAAACCAAAGCAAATATTAAAACAAAAAAGTTAAAAAGTTTACGTTTCACCTTTCCGTGAGTTAAGAGAAAAGGTTACATAACAAGTTATGGAAAGTAATTTAGGTTTGCCATATTTCAAACTTTCATTATATACAAAGCCAGACAAAGACGAACAAACGAATTAATATAAGACGCTATAAAAGATTAATTAAAAGGTAATTCATAGGCCGCATTCAAAGAGGACAATACCCATCGACATTCATAAAAGCCGCATAATAAAAAGCGATTAAACTGTCGCGAATCACATTAGCTGGGTAATGTGCGCGCCATAAAGTATGCTATCGAATCATTGTACTCTCCTAATAATTATAATGATAAAAACTTTGCAAAGCACACAAATCTAATAAATATCGCACTCAAAAATCGATCTTATACCGTTACAGTAGAATTTATCTTGGTTGATGAGATATTCGCGATCAGTATCAGTGTTTTAATTTAAATTAAACTTTATTTTTATCACATTAAGATTGCTTTCAGTTTGTACTTTCTCAGATTCGGGTGCTGACCTTAGTACCAAGTATGAATATATTAATTTGTAGTGGCGAGCATTGTGCTTCAGTTTCTATTATTGAGTAAGCTTAAATTGTTAAAGTTCTGGCTGACAGCTACACCGGGTTAATGGTGTTCTCCGCTATTTCAATGGTTATTTATCTATTGTTATAGTGTTTTAGGATAAAAGGTCCCTCGCATTCTAAATGTTTTAGTGTTATAATTAACCTTACTTACGAGTAATATAAATTTTGTGTATTAATTTACTAAATTTTTAGAAATTAAAACAAGATTAGAAAACGTTTGCACATATTTTTGTTTGTAGTAAACAAAAGCTTTTGAAACTAAAATCCTTTTCTATTTGTGCAAGTGTATGTTTGTTTTTGGAAATTATAATTTAAAAATAAGATTGTAAAAGCGTTTTTTGTATATTTTAGTGAAAGAAAGTTATTCAAGCCAAAATCCTTTGCCATTTCTGTATTTATTTTGTTTTTGCAAATTATAGTAATTTTACAAATTTGTTCATACTAAAATTTTCTTTATACAAAGCATCTACCATACATATTTAGTTATAATATACATACGGCCATTTCAAAGAGTATTTAGATATTTATTAAATATTCCATGTAGAATGTTTGTAAGTTTAATAATGGACTTTTGGAACTTTTAGATTGTGCACTATAGAAAAAATTAGGTTGCTTGCAAAATTAAAAGCAATATGACGTAGATACCTATACATTCAGTCTATTTTTACAAGAGATGCAGACGTATTCACTAAACTACAATTAGATACCACTAAAAATCAACAACACAATTTGGTAAAAGTGTAACTAAGGTACGCGTTTAACACACCTGTGTTTATTGTTAATACCTACATCTTATTTTAAGACATATGTTTAATACATTTGTGTATATTAAATTCAGTATTGAGCACCTTTTTGATACCAAATTTAATTTTCTAACATTATTTGATCCCATCTAATTTAACTAACTTATAAATAGCCCTGCTTTTTATGTTGCAATTACTTTGTAAATAATGCAATACTAAGCTTCTGTTATTAATCACAAAAGTATGCTTGCAATAAATCTGACTAACAATGTAGATTTTGGCAAAAACCACACGTGGTTTGAGCATACGAATAAATGTCAACGCCATGTTTTGTGTAATTTATCTTTTTACAGCGTTTCCCTGCACCCACCCTCAGATTTGATTAATGATGGATGGATTCCTGAATAATTACCAAGACTTTTAATATTCAAGTGATTTCGTTTATAACAAATAAGAATTCTAAGCTTTATTCGTATTATTATAAGGCACATTATTTTTTGTTCACGTAAGATGACCCTTGATTTCTGTGTAATGTTAAAAAGTGTGTATGAACCATCAAAGTGTGTTTTGTAAATTAAATCGTTTAATATTGAAATAAAGTCGTATTTTAATTGCAAAGGTGACGAATAACCAACAAAGGCGAGAATACCATTGAATGCAAATCTCCGCTCGAGTTTTAAGGGTAGTGTGCGTTATTAATTTGTTATAATTGTCCCCCATCTCATATTTGCTCGCATGTGGCATTTTTATTGCGAATTAGTTACAATCATTAATTTTGTTTTTCTTTTCAATGTACCAAAAGTGTTTTAAGTATCACATTGAGCAATGTGCTCATCATCATTGTCTATTTTGAGTTGAATGTCATTTACATTTCCCACTTTACATTTTAATAAAAAATGATTGATTAAACTTAATTGTTCCTTAGAAATAAGTAGATCCAAACCATTGATATGCTAAAACGTACGGGATTCAAATTAAAGGTCAATTTCCCAAAGTATTTGTTTTTATTTAATCGTAATTTTAGTAGGTATATACCTAGTAATTATAAAATTAATAATTGTTTGCGCAGCACCGTAAACAACGTGCAGGTTTAACTATTACTAGTAATACCTATTATATTATATTATTGGTAACATAGCAGCCAAGTGTGGCTTATAGTGGTTGTTCATTATTTATATTTTTTCAGGATAAAAACTATTCTATGTGTTAATCCAAGTTACTCTATGTGTGTACCAAATTTCATGAAAATCGATTCAGCAGTTTTTTCGTGAAGAAGTAACAAACAAACAAAGAGACAAACTTTCGCATTTATAATATTTATATATATTATATTATTTATAATATAATATTAAAGACCCACAATGTGATAGGTGACAAGCCTATCGCCAACCGGGCACATTTCCAATCCCGAGCAGCATTTTTTTGTTAGAAAATTGGAAAGACCCAATTTGCCCGACCCGGGATTCGACCCCAAGACCTCATGCAGTCAAGTCCAACAACTGAACCTCTAGACCACAGAGGCGATAAAAATTTTATTACAGTCTCCACACTGCAACAATATGTCGACCCTCTATTTGAGGACAAATTAATTTGCATGGGCATTATCTCACTCTGAGACCCTCCCAGTTTGTCGAAAGTAAACCAGTTTATTTGTTTGATAAATTCAATTTGGTTTTATCAAATTTAAGATCATAATGTGCTAAATGGTATGGCAGTACTAGCGTTCTTCGAAAAATCTTTGCTTTCCTTCCTTCAATTTTTAAAAAAAGTATTGTCTTGATTAGAGCTGGGAATAATTATTTTCAGAGAAAATTTTAAATGTTATTTTATAATAAGTGTTTGCTATGTGGTATTTTCCGGAAGATGCACAGGATATTTCGAATACTTACTTAAAAAAGCCACTTTAAAATCTTATTTTCGCATTGCTTGCTTAATTTTTCCCAATTCTAAAATTAATTTAACGAAGAAAACTGTTTTCGTGACCACGATCCTTGCAATATGTAAAAGTTTTTCACAATGTAACGCAAAATATACTACATTAAAACTATTTTATCAAAATAGTGCTAATTTATCAAAAACCTATGATTGTTAAAATCTAATAAACCAAGTAACATTTCCAACCGCCATTTTATTGATAAAAATCAGGTAACCTTTTATACTTTACTTAGAGTATTTCCATAAATGATCGATAAGTACAGCTCGTTATATTCAGTGGCACTTAGCCAGAGTCTCTTGGCGACAAGTCACACGGAACAATTTGCGGTGCTCCGTGCTCCCCTTAGGTCGTTAGCGGATTGAAGGTAAAAAGCAAAAATAATTCAAATAATGACGAATAAATATACTATTGCTATAAGCTATCAAGTGGAAAGACATGTTAATATCATCAAAGAATTTTACATAATTCTTAAAATGTAAGTGATCAAAGATGTAAATTTTGATGTGGATTTGAAGTCGTTTTAAAAATGACTTCAAATATATAAAAAAAAACGTATCTTCACGCCCATATCCCCGAAGAGTAGGCAGAGGCAAAACCAGGTCACCCACGACTAGCCGAAGATACTAGGTCCCACAATGAGGTAGGTGGCGAGCCTATCGTCAACCGGGCACATATCCTATCCCTAGCAACCTTTTTTTTTTATTAGAAAATTGGAAAAACCCAATTTTCTTTTTGTGTCCCTATCCAGGAATCGAACCCGGGACCTCATGCAGTCAAGTCCGACAACTGAACCGCTAGACCACAGAAGCGATCTCTGTGGTCTAGCGGGAGACTTTAAATATACCTATTTAAAATTTTGTAATATTCATAGGGTTTACAACTTGCGTATTCAATTTCCATATAATGTCCCGCCATGTGTTACCTCTTGAGTCCTCTTCAGGTGCTCAAAACAGATTGTATTTAATTTGCAATATGGGTCACTCATTGTTAACACGGACAAAGAAATAATTGAGATCATCTAAAAGATGAGTTTGTTATAACTAAGAGCTAGTATTTATAACAAACTTAAATGAAATAAGAAAAAAGCTTTTATTGGTATAATATAATAGAACTGCAACTATTAAAATTAGTTATATTTAAGTTTACAAGTTCTAATGACTTCCTATTTATAAATAAAAAAACATCCCTGGACAAGTTACAAAAGCTAAAAGTTTAAAAAGTTTTTACAAGTTTTAACAAAAAAAGTTTTAACAAGTTTTTAAATCTAACCTCAAAGTAAACAAATTATATGCTTGTGTTATGGGTGCTAGTCAACGATACAAATGAATGGAAACACTTAAATAGATACCAGAATAAATGTAATGCTCAATCAGACCCGAAAATGCAGACATCTAAATGTTCAATGCCCACTCCCGTCAGGAGTCGAACCTAAGCCTCGCTGTTGGTCGGTTGATTTAGGCGTGTACATATAATTATAATCTTTTATTCTATTGTAATCTATTCACTATAATATGCATTGTTTAAAGGTTTGTACCCTTATTTTTATGGGCATAAAAGTGAAAAATTATAATTTTACTACGATTAAGTACCTACATGTGTATCTATTGATAATTTTTTCTTAGAAAAAGTATTAGGATTTATTTTGAAAATGAATTGAAATTAATACAAAGAATTTTTATAAATTAGTAAAGGTAATTATCAAAACGGAATGAGATTTGATAGGTGAATATTTTTATAAAAATATATAAACACGACGGTATTATTTTCACATTTATAAACATAAATGTGTAAAATTGTTTAGTTTTAGTTTAATTTTATGGTTATGGTGCCCCGTGTTGGTCTGGGCTCCTTTGCAGAATAGACCATCTGCCTTCCTGTCAGGCAGCTCGTAAAAGGCGAGCATAGGCTTACCGTCACCAACACCGTGACATCTGACTAGGTGGTAGAGTTTCGCAGCGACTCACCCGGATTGGTCTCACCGCCTTATCTATTCCTGCCGCCATAACATCATGACATATTCCGTTTCGGAGGGTAAGGTAGCCGGTAAACATACTTTTGTTCGAGGCTCGGATTGGCAACGCACCATTACAACCTTTGGTGTCTCTAGGCGAAGTGAATTTCTTACCATCAGGAAATCCATCTGCTTGTTTGCGTGCCAATATCATACTAAAATATAAAAAAGGTATTTTGTATTATTGTTATTTTATTATGAAAAATGTTTTTTTTTACATAATTCAAGTGTATTTTTCTACCTACGAAATAAAGCAAGATTTGACTTTGACTTGGCTTTGAAGTTTTCGTAAACTTTATAACTTCTTCGTTAACAATCATAAAAGAAACAGAAATAACCCTTCTTATAACAAAATCAAAATCATACAAAAGTTAGAACAATATCAGTTACAACGCAATTCAAAATGGAAGCACATGCCCACTCCAAAACCCATTCACCAGTCTCAAGCACATCCTTGTGTAAATGTTATTCACTTACAATACCTTTGTTCCTGCGTCTCTATTCAAATACTTATAAATGTATTATGATATGATATTAAAAAGATATACCATATACATTAAAACATTCAGAGTCGGTCGCGCGCGAAATCTGACGGAACGTTCCGGTCTTCGAGTGGTCGACAATTCTTTGTATTTTACAATATGGACATACAACTATATATTTTTCTTAGTAAAGATCAAAATTGTCTGCTTGATATGTTTCTTTGGGGGTTTGAAGTAGCCGCATCCGTTTTACTTGTTTTTTTCTTATTAAAAACATTTTAACTTGTAGCATTGACGGTTTTAGTTGAATGAAAAACTAAATTCAGGTGAATTTTTAGGCATACGGAATTTCAGAAAATTGTTGGTACCCTGTATAAATATCTGAAAAATATACTTCGTATTACGAACAATGAAATCGTATCAATTTCTTATGGTACTTAAGGAATTTAAAATTTTAGACTTAATTGAACATTAAACTTCTGTGCGGTTATATTATTTTTATGCAATACTCGTCAATTTTTTGGCGATAAACCGTTGTCTGTTTTTCCCAGACTTATTCTGGAATAAATATATATTAGTAGAAGTTATATTTTTGAGTATTAATATCGTTGACTTGATGGGGTTACATCCATTTGTGTAATTTGCACAGGAATTAAAAAAAGTATCTTCATGCCCATATCCCCGAAGGAGTAGGCAGAATCACATCTAGGACACCCAAGAATAGCCTAAGACACTAAGTCCCACAATATGATAGGTGGCAAGCCTATTGCCAACCGGGCACACCCAATCCTGGGCAATCTATTTTTATTAAAAAATGGAAAATATACATTTTCTATTTTTTTGTTGCCCGACCCGGTGATCGAACCCACGGGACCGCTAGACCACAGAGGCGATTTTTTTAATATGATATAGGTACCTACCTACTAAAAAGCTGATTTTAGGTATTATGCACTCGTCATTGCTAAATACTGTAATTGTCTTGGACTTTTTTATACGATAAAACTTGTTTTTTAATTTCAAAACTGATTTATTTGGTTTTACACAACATTATTTTTTACTTTTACTTCAGCTTGATTTAAAAGCATCTTTCTAATTTTCAATCCATTATTAATTTTCTTTCTTTTACACAGCAATGGAGCTAGAGTTTTTATGTAGAGGTAGTTAGTATGTAGAAAGTGACATGTAATCTTTTATCCCGATAGCTGGAAAGAAAGCGGAAAAGAGTCTATTAACTCTGGAAGGTGGGTATAGCCTTAGGTAACATCTATAATAATTAAATTAAATTAAAAAAGTTTACCTGCTTGTCTCAGGTTTCAGCAAGCTGTTTTCAGAGAGAAAGCGCAGTGGCAGAGAGCTGTGCAGCAACTTGCCTGGGCAGGGATCCGCCGCCTTCTTCTTTATCTGTTCCTGCTGCCAAATTGACTCCGTCCTATTCCGCTCTGGTGGGTAGGGTAGCTGGTTGACTTTCGCAATAGGCTCTCCATCCCGACCACAGGATAAAAACGCACCTGTAACATCCTATGCTGTCTGTAGGTGACGATTATCTCTTACTATCAGGACAGCCGTGTGCATATTCGTTGACCTGTCACATAAAAAGGAAAATAGCTAGTTAAACCAAAAAAGGGTCTAGTTTACTATGCTTTAATTGTTCAAATTAGATTTTTTTTAATAGGTTATTAAGTGCTACTGATAAAAATTGAAATTTTTAGCAATGAAGACTAGCTTAATACATAAAGTAAAATAATCTTTCATCATCAGCCAGAGGACGTCCACCGCTGGGCATAGGCCTCCCCTAAAGATCGCCACGAGTCACGGTCACTAGCTCTTGTATCCAGCGATTCCTCTATGACCAGATCATCAGTCCACCGGGTAGGAGGTTGTCCAACACTACGTATTCCGATGTGGTGCCGCCACTCGAGACCCTTTCTTCCCCAGCCGTTAAATAATCTTTAATCATCGTAAAATAGAGAACAGTCTCGATAATTCTTCAATATAGTACAATATCCAGTTGATCCTAATCCACAAGGGCCAACTTCTCTAACTATGCATTAAACGGTTCCGTATTATCCCTCGGGACTGGACGCGTGACTCGTCAGTTAACCCTAAAATGGCCAGGGACCTTTCCTATAGAGGGTATTCGTAACTGTCAACAGCAGGCTAGATCTCTCTCAACACATATACACTAACCAGGGAAGAGTTGTTAAAACATAATGTAAGCGTATTAATACATCAAAAAACCGACTCTAACCGAATAACCGTGTCGCTATTTGATAATTATCTTTTCGGAAAGCAAAGTGCTACTGTCTAAATATTGTCAAGATTCGTTTGTGATTTTCGAGCGTATAGCACTAGTTTTTTTAAATTTTAATAATGCACCATTTTTTTTTATAAAATCGATATGATTGCCGTCATCGATGACATCATTCGCAACAGTAAGATCAGAGAAAGAAAGAGTGAGATTGAAAGAAAGTGTTAATGTGAAAATGAGAAAGGGCATGATCCATTAGGACGGTCACGTGGAAAGAATCGCAGATAAGAAATGACATAACAGATATACGATGCGAAATGAATATAGATATACAAGTCAAATAATTTATAATTTCCAAAGATGTAAATCTGTGCTTATTCTAACGTAGTTGTGTAGAAGCGAGACTTAGGTGAGACAAAAAGTATGAGAGTAAGGCAAATAGGGTCGAAATGTGAGCGCTACGACAAATCTGTGGTGTAACGCTGGCTCATCGCTTTACTCGTGCAGTGTAACACGTATAGTTCGTAACAGTGAGATCAGAGAAAGAGAGAGTGGGATTAAAAGAAAGTGTTTATGCGAAAATGAGAACGGACATGATCGGTTGGCACGGCCACGTGGAAAGAACACAGATAAAAAAATGACAAAACAGAGATGCGAATTTGGAAGGATGTAGGTACCCGGAGAGACCTAGTTTGACGTTCCACTATCAAATCACTCGAGTTGGTGTCAAGAATCTCCGAAGTCTTCAGAAGATTTGCATGTTCGCTGACCTCTTACATAAAAAATAATAATCGGTATGTTTGTATGGAAAAATTTTTAATGTGGAGGAAGCTTGGCACCTCTACTAGGGTTTCAATAGTTGGCATTTGATTTTAATAGTTGGAACTCCAATAACATGTAGAAGTATTCTCAAAATAAAAAAAATCTTAGAATTAGAAAAGGTAAACCTACGAAACAAATAAACAAGTTTAACGTAATTAGTCCTAATTTGCGGGTTAATACCACTAAACCTACTTAAGAAAAGTACTTGAGAAAGATTTGTTCATTTCTTTTATAGCGAAAATTAGTATTAGACAATTTGACAGGTGATTGAAAAAGCTGGTATACAATTCCAAACCGGAATATGTTATGATGTTATGGCGGCAGGAATAGGTAAGGCGGTGGTACCAATCCGGGAGAGTCACTGTGAAACTCTACCAACTAATCAGATGTCACGGTGTTAGTGACTTTAAGCCTGTGCTCGCCTTTTATGAGCTGCCTGGCAGGAAGGCAGATGGTCTATTCTACAAAGGAGCCCGGACCAATACGGGGAAAATTTTTAACTTTTGGAGAAACATAAAAATCTGAAACGAGTAAACCGTTATGTCTAAGTGTACTAAATTGCAATACTATGCTTTAATTCGTTTATGAAAGTCTGTTACTTACGTTAGCTACTTTAGATACTTACTGCTTACTTTGCGACTTAAATTCGCAGCAGTATAAATATATTATTTTTACATTAATCGACGCTAAACATGCCATATGCCAGGATGAACATCACAAAATAAAAAAAAAACATTTTGTTATTTTGGTATATGTTTCAAAACAATATAAAATCCAGTCAATATAAAAATGCCCTCGTGAAAAGGGTCTAAAGATTGATTGTCTAAACACTACGCTTTGAATATGTTGAAAGTTATTTTAAGTAAGATTACGTCTTGCAAATTTAGTAAAAGCTTTCGAACGGAACGAATTTAGTGGCCCTATGATTTAACATAATGTTGTTTCAAGCGAGTTTCTCATTTCCTTATGATACGCAAAATAGTTTTATCACAATATCGTAAAATATATTCGATTAGCAACAACGATTTAGCTTTTTGTCCAAATAACATTCAGGGTTACTTTGAAAAGACCGGCCAAATTTTAATACAAGTAGTAAAAGCTTAAATGGTATTTCTTAAATGTTATTGCCAAATTGTGTCACTTACTTTTATAAACATTCATTTCAAGCAGTACGCAAAAATGCTTTACTTGTTGTCACGCTATGTCGCACCTAGAACGAGTCATGACGTCAAAACCCTTTGTTTACGTTTAATCATGCGTCTTGTATTTTTAAATTGCTTTTTTTTATTTTTCGATTTTTATAGATAAAAAGTGTCGATTCCGAACCGTTTTTCAAAATTTGGCTGTTGCTTTTGATGTAACCTTGTATATAGGATACATGTTGCGATGACAATTAAGAGACTTATAGTAGACCTAATATTTAACTTGCAAAGTATGTATATGCCATGGTGGGATCTAGCAAGTCGAACTTGATCCGTTACCCGACTACCGATTCAGATAAAATTTTACATGCATGTGTAAATCGCACGACAATTCAGAATTATAATGACTTGACGCTGAGCTGATGATGGAACCGGAAGGTGTCATAGGAACTTTTAAAGTTCCCAACATTATCATACAGTATTTGTGTTTATTTGACTTCTTTAACAGTTCTTTTCAAGACTGCCATAGGGAATAGAACTAATAACGAAAGCTCGTCACAAAAAAAAATAAACTTAGTTTTTCTGATGTAAAAAGGTGTCAAAATGAAAGATCAACATATATTCGTAGAATATTACATCACAATATCACTTATTTGAAAAAACTATAAGAACAGTCAAAGATAACAAAACGCAATAGTATTAGCAACCACACCAATTGTATCTATTGTTAGGCCTGAGAACATAAAATAACATTTTGTAGGTTTTTCGTTCGTGTATACCTTATACACGAACGAAAAACCTACAAAATGTTATTCAGCCACTGAAAATGGATTCCGTAAAGCATTGGACAATGACGCTCGTGTCAACTGAGTTAGCGCACTA
>NJDC01006919.1:49024-68684 GCA_002245475.1 Calephelis virginiensis | reverse complement strand
AGCAAGACAGGTTTGTCAGGATCGTGAGGTCTGGCACTCGATACTCTCTGCCTACCCCGTAAGGGACTTGGCGTGAAGATATGTGTGTGAGTACTTACTTAGTTTGAAATTCCGATTTCTAAATGGCTTCCTATTTTGTTAATTGTTTCTATCCTAGATCTTGGCCTGCGATCTCGTTGAACTAGTAGATACCTAACGCCATAGATTTTTGTGACTCTTTAGTTTCGTTAGTCAGCTTACTTCAAAAAACTCTTGAACCTCTTAATTAACATCTAGATCGAAACGAAGAGACATATTGTGTTTTCCCGAGGACCTCTCCTGTAAAAAAAAACAAAAGCATGTTTTTATTGTTATTTAATATTTGAAACATTCTATGGTCACACGAAAAAGAACGAGAGAAGAGTCAAGAGTCTTTGAACTTTTCCTGTTTGCATGAGAAGAGTTATATATATGGAGGAAGCTAGTCAGTCTGCAAGGACTACGGCATTTGGCACTCGATACCTTCTACATACCTCTTAAGAGACTTGACGTGAAGATATATGTAAATGTGTGTGCTATTTTTATTCATAATATGATAGTGCAACGTTTGGAAAGTATCATACTTTTTAAATATCACTTACATTTATCCACTTTACACAACAACCGCAGTAGCAGACGATATAAATAGTAAGCTCTATGTATAATAACTTCGCGTGTGGTGTTAATTTAATATCGTCTTTTAAATATTAACACGCTAAGTAACCTTTACTCTTCAATTACCGGAAAGGAGGAATCGGACACATGCGGATACGTTTGAAAGTTAATCTTTCGTTCCCGTAACCTACACAACTAAAATTCGCCACTAAGTTTATTACCCAACCATATTTCTAGTTATGGCCTAAGAAAGTATTGAAGCCTCTATATGAATTGTTGAAGGTGTATTACTGTTACAAACTTATAACTATTTACTGCTTTGCATATACATATGTATACATGCACATATGTACATTCACGCCAAGTCCGTTGCGTTGTAGGGAGAGAGAGTCGAGTGCCAAGCGTCAAGGTTCCTACTGCCCTGCCTAGCTTTTTTGACACTCATTACTTTTTCATATAAACAAGCCGCTATTGGAGACTCTTGACAGAACCTTTGGATAATACATGATAGTTTTGGTCGTGGACCCAACCAATGTAAAGGAGCCCAAGAGGAGATTTTTGCAGTAACTCAGGCGCGTCAGATTAAGATATGTTAGCCCTGTACCACAGTTAAACTTTTCTATTATGTATCGAATCTCTATATAGAAGCACGCATGTAGGGTAGTCTGACAATTTTTTTTTACTTGAAAATACATTCCAGTATGTCAGATTAAAATACGGCGGGTTTTGTGCGTGCCAATAAATGCATATTTTCATTTTCTGATGATTTGAAGATGTATGGAAGTAGGAAAACCAGAAACTTTGAAAGACCATTGTCAATTACGGCGAACTGTCTGATTGTCATATTTCCTCTATCAGATACGCATTAGGCTTGCACACTAATAATATTTGACGAGCTCGCATATGAATACGGGACTGTTATTGTTTTTTATTATTTTTTTAAGTTAATTTGCCCCTTTCTGGGGCCGGCTAAGACCTTTAGGCCATGCTGCCACGTCTTCCGTATTAATAATTTCTTATACAGTCATTAGTCACGTGTCTTCCATATTAATTATTCTTATGCAGTCATTAGTCACTATTCATTCTTATGCAGTCATTAGTCAAAGTCACGTCAGGGTCTTGAGTAAAGTGGTGGTCACTTTACAGAAGCTTGCTTTGAGAGATTTGGCAGCAGCGAGGAAATTCATGATACACCAATTTCTTCATGATTATTTCATTTGTGCACTTTCACTGAACAAAATTAAACTAATTCTCACCTAAATTAACTAGTTAAAAAATTAATTTTACTCGTAATTTACACTAAATTCAATAATTGTCAAAAAATTACGACCACCTCCATTCACGATGGCGCCAAAACTCCATTATTGTTTTTTTTACCTTCAAGACACTCAACACCGCCAAAAAAATGCCACATGGTATCGTATCCTCTGCACTATTTAATTGACAAAGTCTTGTAGGTCCCTAACACGCTGGTCCTATTTAGCATTGCTGGCTCCCCTACACTAGTTTTCCCAGGTATCTAGAACTTTCCTCTTTATCTTGTCTTTCTTTGGGTTTAGGTATTCGCGTTAGCATTTTGCCATTAGTCAAGTAGAAATTTGTATCAATTTGAATCAAATTTACTTAAATCTGTATTCAATGATAATTGGTCATAAGTCGTCAATAAGTAATGTCAGGTTGTTGTGTGAAGCGGTGGCCTCATCACTCAAGCTCATATAGTGAGATTTGGTCGCAACGAAGAAATACACGATACGCTCATTTCTTCATGATTATTTCATTTGTGCACTTTCTCTGAACAAAACTGTACAATATGCCACCAAAATTAACTAATTTCACAAATCAATAATTTTGAAATCTTTTCCCTTGATAGCGCCAAAACTCCAGAACTTTCCTCATTCGTATTTTTTTATCTGTTTTGTCAATCTTTAGTCTGCCTATTTCTTACTGAATAACCAGAAAAAAATAATCAGGTTTTAACTGTTAGCAATTTAAGCTACATTTTATCACAACCAGTCAATTAATTGTTATATTTTATATTATTTTAATAAATTCGCAGATTCTTGATTTCCTATTTTCTAGACATGTTATTTATAAGATTATAAGGTCGTATTTAATATGTGCCTTGGATAACTTTAAAATAAAAAAAATATCCTAAATAAATAATTAAAATAAATAAATGAGCTGCTGAATTAGAGCTGATAATCTCAATCTTTTATTTTTTTTAAGTTTATTTATCTGCAATTATCGTAAGATATTTCACTAAAACCATTAAAGATAAAATCGCTTTAAAGGAAAAGCTAAATCTTATTACCACGTGGACAAAGTCATGGCCAGAGGCTATTCAATTCATATCTTCCAGTAGCATTAAAGTCGCCAAGTACTCGTACATGATGTCATCGAAGATAATTAAGACTATTGCCATACATCATATTATCAGACCCTCAATAAAACAAACAATAGCAGTTAGTTTCGTTAGACTTCAGTCTGTATTGCCAGATAAGTAATAATTTTTAATATTTGCAATGCTCTTAAAGACATTACTGTTAAGTGTTGCCAAGTCTTCGTAAAACAAATATACAGTATTAAACGTCAAACTCATACAAATAACATAAATGAGAAAGCATGTTGTTTGTTTGCTCTTCTTTCACGTCCCAATAGGGCAATGTTATGGAAAAGTGATATAGGCTACTTTTTATCCCGGTATCTAAACGTGTTGCCACGGAAGAGTTATATTTAATTTGAGGTCGTAGCCCCTAGCAACATCTATTTAGCTATAAATGTAATGTATAGTACCTATACTTGTATATTTTATTATGTGCTAGCTGTCCTCTCGAACTTCGTTTCACCCGTTACATTTGTATTTCCAAGTTTTCTCGCAGTTTTCCTTTTTTCGTATCTTTTAAACTTTCTCTGAACTTCCACAAATAATTTAAAACTAAATTTAGCCAAATCAACCCAGCTGTTCTCGAGTTTTAGCGAGACTAACGAGCATCAATTATTTTTTTATTTCATTTATAAGATAGTATGTCCATTGTGTATGACATGAAATATAAATATAATATATAGCTACAAAAAATCCTACACAAATGGCTACCCATAACGTCGCATGGCCCGCAGGACTTACTATTGCAAAATTTTTTTTTCAAACTAAAATATAACCTTTTTCGACTAGTATTGATCTCGGGCTGAATTTTTGTATTTTAGATAACGCTGGAATCAATAAACAAATTGACTGAAATTTCATTTACTAATTAAAAAAAAAGTTTACTTAATTAAATTTAAAAAAATGTTACCTAGTACTTTCCGGAATGTATCATAATTTCTACGAGTATTACTATTTTTTTTTATGATATTGGAAGGCAAACAAGCAGACGGATTTCCTGATGGTAAGAAATTCACGACGCCTAGAGACACCAAAGGTGGTGGTGCGTTTCCAACTTGAGGCCGGGCTTCAGACCTCGAGCGAATGTAAGTTTATCGGCTACCTTACCCTCCAAACCGGAACATGTCATGACGTTATGGTGGCAGGGGTAGGTAAGGCGGTGGTACCAATCCGGGTGAGTTGCTGCGAAACTCTACCACCTAGTCAGATGTCACGGTGTTAGTGACGGTAAGCCTATGCTCGCCTTTTGCGAGCTACCTGGCAGGACGGTCTATTCTGCAAAGGAACCCCGACCAACACGGGGAAAATCCCTCTATTATATTCTATTCTATTATCCCTCGGAAAACACTTTTACGATTATTTTATGATACAGGTGTTGTCCCTTAGACAACCCTTAGGTTTAGACAGCTAAACTATGAATATTCTTACATTTTCTGATGTTTCACTTTACTTCCAAACATATTTCCTACTTATGAATTATGTGACCTAACTTTATTGACAAAACAATTAACAATTAGCAAAATTGTCGTATCCGTGCAAGCGCGATGCGGTGATCAAGAGAAATAGTTATTAATTTTTATATATAAGAACTAGCTATCCCGGCGAACTTCGTTATACCCGTTTAGTATGGGAAATAATAAAGTATTATTTTCCCATTTTCCCTGATACTTTCCCTTTTTTCTCACCATAAAAACCTTGTCCTGATAATAACTAAAACAATAAGAGAAGAATTGCTTATCAACACATGTGGCGATTCATTTTTATATTATAGATATTGATCACCTCTGTGGTCTAACGTTCAGTTGCATGAGGTCCCGGGTTCGAATACCGGGTCAAGCAACAAAAAGAAAATTGGGTTTTTCTGTTGCTCGGAATTGAAAATGTGCCCGGTTGGCGATAGGCTTGCCACCTATCAGATTGTGGGACTTAGTGTCTTCGGCTAGGGTGCCCTGGTTGTGTCTCTGGCATCCCATCCCTTTCGGGGATATGGACGTGAAGATGCTTGTTTTGAAGATAGATATTTAGAGATAATATCTAATCAATGTTTCGTCAAATCGGTATAGTAAGAGTGAAAACAATTGATCTAAGAAAGACTGTAAAGTTTTGCTACATTTATAGCTAAGCGGCTAGCGGCAAGAAAAGAAACTGATGTTAATTGCAATTTGAACAGCGAGAAGTTAAATTATTGTTAGATAATTGTAAAATAAGTGTAAGGTTGTTTTCAACAAATGGTCCTTGTTTAAGGATTGAATTCTTAAACAAGAACCATTTGTTGATTTTCAAAAGAAAAAATGTAAGAATGGAAATATTTCAACTTTAAGTTATTTTGTAATTACACTATATTTTTTAGGTGTACGCTAATAAAAATATTTTTACCATAATGTGCGGAATAAAATCATCAAGACTACTAAGAATACTCATTTTGCATCCTGAATTATTAAAAAAAGAGAAAATAAGAACATCCTAGTATTCAATTCAGGTTTCAATTCAGTTATCGTAGTCAATTCAATATGCATACAATGTCTTAGCCCGGAAGATAACTCGTTCAACATTGTGAACAAAGTTCCTTCCGGTACAAACTGACTACAATGCTAACATTTTTGTATTGTTATTGTGTCAGATCATTATATAAAAATGGCTTTTACAAGATTGGCTGTACCGAATGTCACTTTTATTTTCCGCATTTTAAGGGTAAATTTAATTAACAGTGGCATTACGATTAAAAAGAAGCCTTTTTAAAAAAAAACCATAGTAAGCAAATAATATGCTTGTGTTAGGGGTGTTAGTCAACGATACTAATACATTAAAATACTTAAATAGATACCAGAATAAATATTATAAACAACCAGACCCGGAAATGCAGACATCTAAATGTTCATCACACAAATGCCTGCCCCCGTCGGGAATCGAACCCGAGCCTCGCAGTTGGTCAGTGTAGTTAGGCGTGTACAATCGACCAACGAGGCGGTCATTTTCTATGCTTAGAATGAGAATGAGATTCAAATATGTATTAAATCTCAACCAAAAATATTTCTAGCACAGCAACCTCCACAGATCATCATGTATAATGAACCTAAAGATCTTCAGGATTCCAATCTCAGATTCATAATGCAACATAGTTCTAAAAAAAAGTAAAAAAGTATCTTCACGCCCACATTCCCGAAGTTGTAGGCAGAGGAAAAACCAGGGCACCCACTACTAGCCGAAAACACTAAGTCCCACATTGTGATAGGTGGCAAGATTATCGACAACCGGGCACATATCTAGTCCCCAGCATCGTTATTTTTATTAGAAAATTGAAAATACACACTTTTTTTGTCTAATTACCTGCATAAATAATCTGAAGTATTTAACCATCAAGTAATCTTTGTCAAGTTTGTTTTTCTAAACTTTACAAAATACTTAATGTTATTTAACATTCCATATATAGATACCCGGTTTTGATTTTAATCGACTCATCTAATTAAAATTATTAAAAAACTTCAGGGAACACTAAAATAAATAAAATATTTAAGGAAAAAGCTTCTTTCGCCTGTATCATGTTTTAAAAATTTTAAATCATGGCGCCGATGTGACGCTTTGTGAACTTTCGGCACACATAACAATTTTCAGTCAACACGAAATAATTATCCTTGGAACAGAAATTAGTCGCTACTCGCTCCCTCTTTTCATTTAGTCCACACAACAGATGAATGACCGGAACATTGGCGCCACTAATACGAACGTGGAATTCGATTTATTAGCCATATCTGAACATGGCATACACTTGTACAATTCAATGGCAATAGCGCAAGAAACATCATATTTATAGAGCTTATGTAACTTCTGTTACAGTCAGGACAATATATAACGTTCGATATGACTTAACGCTCGATTTTGACAGATCGATAACACGATCAAGAAAAAAACTTCATGATAATTTTGAAGCTTACAAATCGACGGGTCCTACGTAAACTGGTACAAATGCAGTTGCACAACTTTACAGGAGAGCGATTTGTATGTTTTAATGCGTGTAACTTTAAGATTATACAACGTACATAGTTGAAATTTTGAAATGGTATACTTGAATCCTTTAGAAAAAAAACTGCGTTAATAATTTTAATTATTTTTTCATGAAGTTAAAGAATGGGTTGTTTAATTACGAATGATGCCATAAAAACGTTAGTGACATTTTGCTGCTTGTACCAGTTTACGTAGGACCCGTCGAAATATTATGTCACTAACAAACGTGGTGAATAATATAAAATTCTTGATGACGGTATGCTTAGAGTGCACTAAAAGCTTTATAATTCTCAAATCTTCTAAATTTTTAATTTTCAAAAAACATATCATCAAAAAACTTTGCTCTTTAAAGTAATTGCATAAAACTTCAGATTTAATACAATTTATTTAGAAACACTTGTAATTTCCATAATATATTTCATATTTTTTTATTTTTATGGTTTGGCCAACCGGTTTCACTATACAAGCATCATCAGGGTTGGCTAAACCATAAAAATAAAAAATGATAAAATATATTGTGGAAAGTACAAGTGTTTCTAAATAAATTGTATCAAGAATGGAATTCCACCAAGCACCGACGATAAGAAATATAGAAACTTCAGATGTCACGATGTAATTTTTATAATTTTAAAAGTAGGCTTTGCCCTTCAATACTTTCGGACTAAACATACCTCATCCATTTGCAGTGAAACTTTAGTGAGCCGAATAAGCCGAGTTAGCTTTGATCACTTCTTTGAAAGATGATTCTCGTGAACGTAGGCTTCAAACGTAAAGCGTCTAAGTAATTTAAATATAAGTTTTTGTGTTTTGGATATACGATATTGAGATTTCAATTCCACAAAAGTGGGATTGATAAGTAAGAATTAAATTCGAAATCAAATGACAGACGATCTCCTCACATCAGGTGTACCATGCAGTTGAAACATTAAACCCTTACGCAATTTGCGAAAGTGAAACTCGACTACAAGGATCCAAAAATTCTTCGAAGCATTCCCTGTGAAAAATGCAGTAGCAAACGGTGAATGAATCAATATGTTTATGCAACGCCGAGGGATTAAATTGACTTAAAATTTTTGGTAATCGACAATTCGAGAATCTTTTTGCTCGATACGGAGAGAAGGAATGAGTTGAGGCAGTCTGGGTCTAGTTATTAGAATATTTTTGTAGTATTAGAAGATAAACAAGTAATTATATCTCCTGATGATAAGAAACATACGTCTATAAACAATAACCCCCTTACTTATAAAAATTACGCGCCCGTTGATCTGATATGCAACTTCATTTTTGTTAGCAAAAGTGAAATTACATGCTAGATCACAACGGGTAAATGTGGTAATGATGCGTCGTCGACCAAAGGCTGGAATGTAACGCGTCTAACATTATTTAGTTTTCCAAATATACTACCCTTCAAACCAGAACATTACAGCGTTAAGTATACATGTAAAACTCGACACCTATCTGGACAGATCTGAGCAAAAATCTTCCACTAATCCTTAGTCATGTTATTAGTGTAGCAATTGAGAAGCCAACCCTCGTCTCTTAGAAGCTAAATGGCACAAAAGTTGCTGCCCAGATTTATCTTGAAAAATATCAGAATGTTGTCAAATTATCACTTTCTATAGTTGCAAACTAAAGTACTGTCGTGCCTTACAGTGCACTTGAAGCTAAATATACACTAAAATATAATTACACAATCAACATAAATATACACTTAACACCTGTCCTGTTAAATTGCATCCTGAACTAATTAGAGCAAATTACCAGTAGCAAACCTTACCACTTTAATAGAATTAAAGCTTTGAACACTATAATTTTCATATTGCAAAACCGCACGCTAAATTTGCACCTGTCTAACTTTTAAATGTTGTCTAGCACGTTGCCTATTTTTGGTCCTGACTGTATATTTATAGCCAATGTAAAACATTCTACAAAATGGTATCGACGTGATCTTGAACTTGTTAGAGCAAATTACCGGTAGCAAACTTACCGCTTTAATAAAACACTATCATTTTCATATTGCGAAACGGCACGGTAAATTTGCACCTGTCTAACTTTCACATGCGGTCACATTCGGTTTAGACATTATCTGGAGATTGCTGAATGGGTGTGGGTGCTTTAAGCTACAGAATCTAGTACTAAACTCTCACTGACTATTGACCAATCTGATTAAAATTATGAAGATAACAGCCCACTGACACCTGGTATAATAAAGCAAGCGTTTTGCTAGTAGACTCGCCGATGGATAACAAACGATTGCTTTTAATATGAATCGTTTTGTTTTTGTTAAATCTTGTAAAAGCAGTTAGTTCTTTTGAAGCAGTCTACTAAATATATTTAGCTTGTTAATCGATAACAGCTATCAACAAGCAAATTACCATATCGGAACACTTACAAGGCTTACTAGCTGTTGCATGTGGCTTCGCATGCAGTTTAAGTTTTTTTCTCTCCCACGGGAACCACAAAAACTACAACATGAAAAGTATCTTATCTTCTATAACTGTCTTCACGCCAATTTTTTTCATAATCGATTCAGCGGTATAACAGTGAAAGCGTGATATAGACGATTTCTCATACAAAAAATTGGCTTGAGTACAGGCTTACGGCCAACAGTTTACTGTGGTTTCTTCTACACTTGTACATTGCCCAAGGTTAAAATAAGTATATTAAATGATCCAGCACAATAGGCTGCATAAGAATTGGGCTACACAATACAATATTGTTTCTATTCAAAGTAGCTTTATTGAAATTGGCTGTTACTTGATAGTTAAGCATGAATTCAGTAAAGCACGTAGAATATTATCACACAGTATATTTACTACAGGATATTTATTTATTTATTTATTTAACACTTTATTGCACACAAAAACTAATATACACAAAATACACGATAAGTTAAAAATGCACAAAAGGCGAGCTTATCTCTAACTAAAGAAATTTCTTCCAGCCAACCCAAAAAAAATTAAGCTGTGAAACTAAAATGGAAGGCATTGTGTACAAAACAATTAACTATAGCTATAATTAGAACAAATAAATAAAAATATACTAATAAAGTGTGTAAAAAAAACAGGTACAATTATAATTATTAAAATATCTTAGTAGGATAATATATGAGTATGTTATTGTGTCAACGATAAGTAATGTTCCTTCAATCTTTTCTTAAAAGTAGATAAAGAAGGGCTGTCACGAATCACGGTAGGAAGGGAATTCCACAATTTGATTGATTGGAAAGTAAAAGATTTAGAATAACAACTAGAGTGCGAAGCGGGAAAACGAAGTACAGAGCTACGGTTGGAGCGACATGGGGAATTAGTAGAGTGCAGAAAGCTAAAATATTTTTGGTTTACATTATTAAAATGGAACCCCTTTTTTGTAGTGTTACGAGATAGTTAACAAGTTGATAGCTCTTCTGAAAGAGTAAAACCTCGTTAGGTTTTACTCCGTGGTTCGTGGTCTTCGTGGTCAGGCGTTTAACTCTTAAAGAGTCTCATGTCAAAACAAGTAGTAAAAAAAATATCTAACGTCAAAACGCGACATTACCTAAGCTACGCTCAGCGCCCATCAACGGACGACTTAAGTTTTAATATAGATTGATTACGAGTGAACAACTACGTGTAGCTCGTTGCTCTGTGCTTTCTTGTTATGACTGACAACACTTATATAATACATATATGTATCTTCACACCCATTACCCGAAGTGGTAGGCAGAAGCACAACCAGGCCACCCACGTCTAGCCGAAGACACTAAGTCCCACAATGTGACAGGTGGCAAGGCTATCGCCAACCGGGCACATATCCAATCCCGAGCAACATTTTTTTTATTGGAAAATTTGAAAAACCAAATTTTCTTTTTGTTGCCCGACCCGGGATTCGAACCCGGGACCTCATACAGTCAAGTCCAACACCTGAACCACTACACCACAGTAGTCTAAATTTCTAGATTACCAGTAGTTGCCGATAAGATCGAAGTAAATGAGAACGGAGCTGACAAAAATTGGTAGATCAACTCTAGGTTACTTAAGGAAAAAACACTATTTGTGATATGTAATATTAATAGTATTAACAGTGTGTAATTAATCTTAATGAGGGCTGCGTGCACGTTTCTAGGTTAAATGTAATAACAAAATAAACTGTCAAATTTAAAGCGATGTAACCCTAGTTAGAAGTTAGCCCCGAGTTGAACCTATTTACCTATATTTATAATTTATATATCTATAATTAAAGCCAGGAACTTGCAAAGGGCCTAAGTATACAAATTATGTTATGTTTAACCGACAGAAAATATAGGAGGTTCTCAATTAGTCGTGTATATTATTGTGTTTGAGCATTAATAACTTTATACAGAGTAGGCCAATTTTAATGGTAAGAAATTCACGCTGCCTAGAAACACCAAAGGTGGTAATGGTGCGTTGCCAACCTGAGGCCGGGGTGTTAGGTCTTGAGCAAAAGTAAGGTTACCTGCTACCTTAACCTCCAAACCGGAACACGCCATGACGTTATGGCGGCAGGAGTAGGTAAGGCGGTGGTACCAATCCGGGTGAGTGTTTAAATATAAGTCAATTTTATGCAGTTTTACACCGTTTAAATGACTAAGAAATAGTTTATACTAAAATGTATTTTTTGTCACAAACTAAACCAACTACAGGATAGTTAATTATATCAGCGAAACATGCCAGAATAATTCCACAAGTTACGGCTTTAAATGTCAACAGCCAC
This sequence comes from Calephelis virginiensis, assembly GCA_002245475.1. Classification (NCBI taxonomy): domain Eukaryota; kingdom Metazoa; phylum Arthropoda; class Insecta; order Lepidoptera; family Riodinidae; genus Calephelis; species Calephelis virginiensis. The sequence goes on along the minus strand of NJDC01006919.1, from coordinate 56,953 downwards.
AAAGCATGTAGCTACTCAACAATTGCGCCAAAAGTCGTTGGTACACTCGTATATCAAACTTGGAAGTATTGCACTGTTTTACTGTCTACTTGGAGCTTGTTAGTGTCGGTTTTGAAAGATCTATTGGGTTCTATCTGGGGCGTGGTGGCTGTGCTTGGGGCGGTAATCTGAGGGCGCTGCGGTCAGCTAGCCTATATCCTACTAATGAGGATGTGTACTGACTTTCTCGCATTTGTTTTAAAGTTTGAACAGTTTGTGGTAATGATTCGTATTTAAATGCAAGTAGACAAAGGATTATCTGATGCTGACGAATACTCTATAGCCTCTAGATATTATAGGTTCCTTTCCACGTCAGAGTATGTAGGATAGATAATCGGACATCACTAGGTAGTAGTAAATTTTTATTGCATATGTAGGATGTATGGGTAGCACTACTGCAATTAGCGCGTTCTATTTTTAGGAACAAAAAATAGTTGAGATCAACGAATAGGTATTATTGGACGTGTGCGGAAAATGTCAGTACTTTTCGTCCGGTGTTGGAAGAGGGAATACCGGATGCGAAATATATCGGACAACGCTTTTTTATTTATCCGGCAATAATCGGTTTTTAAATGTCATTAACGCCGTTGAAACTTTATCAGTATACATACATATCTTAACGCCAAGTCTCTTAAAGTAGGTAGAGAGTATCGTTTAGCAAGTTTCAGGGTTCCTGCTTATCTGCCTAGTTTCCTCCACGTTAATTACTCTTTTTATACAAACATGAAACAAAAAGAAATATTGGATTGTGTTGGAGGAACAGGTACCTTGCAAGAATAATATATATTTCTCACAAACCACTACCTGTGATAACCTGTTTAATTTTATACTAAACTTAATGTGAGATATCTAAGAAACTGTCTAGTATTTTACTCTTCCGACATCATTTCAATCTATATATAAAAAAATCAATGCCATTTTTGGTTGTAATTTTATAACTCAAGAACGGACTTACCTATCCAAACTAAATTTTTAGACTTTGTTCGGACTATTAGTTTCTTCATTGATCAGATTTTTTGTTACAAATAAATTCAATAAATGGCGGATCAATTTGTCAATGGGGATTGTGCTGTCATATTGAACCCTTTTTTAGTTGGTTTTTTCCTTTTTTTGTTTTGTTGTGTTATGTCATTCATGCGGTCATATACGTAGCGAAGCAACTTACCGGGTGGCTAGTACTTTATAATATAGTTTGAAGAACAACTAACATGAAATTGGCAACGCAGCGTCATCAAATATAATGTTTAAAATAAAACCGTCTGCGTCAGGGTGATCTAAGTTCAATACTATTAAAGTTATTTGTGCACATATTCCATTAACGGATATCCCAGAGATTTTCTTGGATTTCTTTTAAAACATTTGTAAATAGTGAAAGACATATTTCACTAGGCTTCAAGGTGAAACCAACACTTCCGGGAAATTTTTCCTGTTCTTTCTCATGCACTTCACAATTAACATTTTACTGCCTCGTAATCAACACGTTAATTCAAAATAACGAATTCTTTCCGTCGTATAGCTTCGGTACACGATATTGGCTTCCATACAGGAGGGGAAAGGGAGACGGTATACTTGCATACATGTAGAAAGATCTCAGCCACAAGACAGCGTCGCACCAGTAACGTCTATGATTACGACGACGTTTGTCTTTAAAAATCAGGAGAGCCGCTTGCTTGTTCATTACCGTATTAAATAATAAAGCCTTTTCTTTCAAATAATATTACCACAATAGGTAGTTGTAATGTGACAGTTGGTATGTTTGTAATTATATCTACTAATCAGCAAATCCGGAACTGTTTCTGCTCTGAAATCTTATATGAAGAGCTCCTAAAGAAAGAAGTGCTACAGTTTAGGCCATTGCTTTTCTTTCAAATAATTTAACGTCAAAGGGTAGTAGTAATTTAATAGTAATTTAATTTAATTGATTACCAATCATATCCACAAATCAGGAACTGTTTCTGCTCCGAAATCTTCCATTATAGAAGAGTTACTGAAGAGAGTAGAGCTCAACATTATAGGCTTCACTCGTTACAGCAGTATTATTTTAACAACACACGTTCTAAATTCAAATGCACGCATATTAAAGTCGTATTTTGATGTAAAAATTTAGTGGTATTGAAATAATATATTAAGATTCCTATAAATTTTAAAGAAAGAAAAAATTTCGCCCCAGGCAGGATTAAAAATTTCGCCACGGGACTTGAATCCTCAGTAGCTCAATTGGTTAGAGCATTCGTCGGCTTGAGACGAAAGGTTACAGGTTCAAATCCTGTCTGGGGCGAAATTTTTTCTTTCTTTAAAATTTATAGAAATTTATCCCAAGCACAGGGCAAGTGCTAAAATAAAAATATATTAAGATATTACAATACGGGTCCAGATTACAATAGGACAGTTAATAAGCACAAAGCTCTTCTGGTTTTAAAATACAATCGTGGCCTATAGACACCATAGATGTTATAGCTGCCGCGCTGTCCTGTGACCTCGGTGCTGGGTTTTTTTGGATGTTGTGCGAGTCTACCGACTACGGTACCAGTGATCTTTTTGGTAATGACCCATTTAACTCAAAAGGGAGATTCTATTTGATTCAGCAAACCCAGAAAAAAGGGGCCATTCTTTCAATAGTTATTTTTAACTAGGTTACTTTCCATTTAAATTTTTTACTAGGTGGCAGAGTTTCGCAGCGACTTGCCCGGATTGGTACTACTGCCTTACCAGTTTCTGCCGGCATAACATCAGTGCTTGCCGTCGACGTGTTCCGGTTAGGAGGGTAAGGTAGCCAGTAAAATTACTTTCGCTCGAGACCTACCATTCCGGCCTTAGGTTGGCAACGCACCATTACCACCTTTGGTGTCTCTAAATGGCGTGACTTTCTTACTTTGTTTGCCTTCTAATGTCATAAAAAACGCCTTGCCCAAAATCCAGATTTTAAATTTAGGTTTGGAATTTAATCCTCTCTTGTAAAGATATATAAATTAAATACCAGAATGTAAAGTATATATCGTATATTAAGCCTCATAATTATAAAGCACATTATAAGTTTTATATTTACAAAGGTAGTGCTAATAACAATCTTTAATATATTGCGAGGTTTTACCTATAACTTAATATTTACAAATATTTACAAATCATCGTAAACTTTAAAGGCACTTTATTTCAATTGTATTACTAAATGTTAGTAGAGATCAATTCCTACTTAAAATTAAAAGGTACATGAGTTTTTGCCTCTTTTAAACTTTTATACTATCTACATAATATTTCACTGGCTAAATATTTAATTTTTATATTGAGTTAAAGGACAATGAATACGTTTGTTAATCCAACACCAACATAATGTAAGTAAATAATTGAGACGATTTTTAAAGATTTGCAAACACGATGTTGTCAAACAAAATCGGGAATGAATACTTCGTGAAAACGAGCTAGAAAAAAAGCAAAGTGATTAAATATATTTTTTAATTTAAATGGCCGCCTCATTGGTCGAGGGGCTAGCTATACGCCTAATTCCACTGAACAGGCTCGGGTTCGATTCCCGACGGAGGCAGACATTTGTGTGATGAACATTTAGATATTTGAATTTCCGGTTCTAGTGTTTATTAAGTTTATTCTCCTATCCATTTAAGTATTTCTATATATTAGAAAATATAATTTGCTAACTTCGGGGTTAGATTCAATTTGTGTAACTTATCCAGGGATACTTATTTATTTAATAATAAATTCAATATACTAAAAAAGTATTTCCAAAAATGAAAGTGCGTTTCTAATGAAAGCAATTTAGCGCAAATAAATTGGGAAATACAAAAAATCTAAAGCAGTTTTGTTTGTTATTGTATTTCGCTTACATAATCGATCAAATCCGGATACTTTGACATTATTTTGGTGTTGGATTACTGTTATTTTTTTGTAATTTCGAAACAAAAAAGCCAGTTAAAAGCCGTTCAATATTATAAGAAATAACAGTACTTTTACAACTGGTTTCAATAAGATATAAGTAATTATCATCAATGAAGTAATAATTACATTAATAAAATTCATGATAAAACTATGATTGCTATCTGATCCATTCTAAAATTATATCACTGGAAAGATTTGTATTCAAATAACCTCATATCTATATCTTGTATCATATGAAATCTGTTATTATGATGATATTTTATCAGAAAAATATACAAATCTATGATATTGAATATCAAATCTCGGCAATTTAGGAAATATTAGTCTTTTTTTTAATCCGGGAAAGTGATTTTGGTGAAACCAACATTTAAAAATTTCTTTTTTATATAACACATGATTGACAATTAATAGGCCAATTAAAACAGGGTCATTAAAAATTAAGAGTAAGTAACATCTTAATTCTCACTTTAATATACTTAACTTTTAGGGCTGAATTTTCGTTAATTGTCGAGACTTAAAAGAATATTCTATAATAATTAAACCTAATTGTTCCTTAAATACTAAGTGATGGCCGTTTTTTTCGAACACTCTTGCTGTTTTTTCCAAATATTGTGCCAATTACCTGCAAAAAAAACACAATTTTATAAAAAAGAAAATAAGCTACTCTAACTTTAAAACAATTAAAGTTTACATAGGTGTGAATGAAAGGTAATTGTTAACCACACTTGGGTATCTTTTTATGTGAAAGTGTATATGTCAGTGATTTTAACGTTCCACTTTCATGACCTACAGCATAGACCACACAAAGCATTACCTACATTTTCATGCTTAGCCTTAATGAAATAATAAGCGAAGTCTATAGGCGTTGTGATAAAAAAATTGTATAAAAAATAACACTCATTAATATTGTGAAATAAGCTAGAAGGAAGAAGTGTGGAAGAAGCTTATCTAGACCAGTAAGACTGGAGACACCCGAATTGGTTGCAGTACCTTACCAAGTCCTGCCATCACAAAGTCAAAACTTTAAAATTTTTTGTTTTCACTTAAAGGGCAATCTAGCATTGTTATTTTTGCAAGAAGCTTACGCTACCTTCTTTAGGTTGGCATATTCGTCCGTCCTATATATATCCTTGGAAATTCTTGTATTTTTGACTTATTTAAAATAAGATAACTGTCAAAACAGCATCCTAATCTAGTAAAAGTTTTTGATAAATAAAAATTAACCTTTTTTTGCAAAAAGTGAAGCTAACGAAAATATGTAGCAATCAGAACATAAATGTATGCATCATTTGCAAATAAATATTTATTATAATAAATAGAAAACACATTTTAGGACATTAGATGGCGAACAAGCACATGGCTCTCGTAATGGCAAGAGAAAACGACGGCCATTAGACACCATAGATGTTATAGGAGAGTCGTTGTCCTATTGGCAAGTTACTTAGCCTAATGTGCACGTCTATCGGCTATCCTACCCTCTGGACCTAAACACATGAATACCAACTCAATCACTACCATAATATCGGTAGGAATAGATGCATCGGTTATTTTATATGAGCCATATACCTAAGCTGTTTTTTTGACGATTTTATTTAACTCTTCACCGGATTGGAATGTATTTACTTATCCGCCAAAGTAAAACTATATAAAGATATGAATAATAAAAAAGAAATAAGAACATTATATATATTCTCAACAATTTTATTACTTTTAAATATTATTAAGCATAACTCAATATGTTGTTATTGCCATGTTGTTGTTTATGTACTTAATTACTTCCAAATCATGTATGTCATGCTTATATTAAATAAATGTGTTAATTCATTAATTTATCTGAATAATATTTTTATTGAATGTTTGTATCATAACACTCAAATCGTCACTAATGAATTACAATCATAAACAGGAGGAGGAAGAGAGGACGCTTTCTTCTTCCTCCTCGTTAGTCGAGGGGCTAGCGTACACGCATAATTTCACCAATATTCCGCGAGGGGCATTTTTCGGGTATTCCTGTATTTGTTTAAATATTTCTGTGTATCTAACTAGTTGACTAACGCCTAAAACACTAGCCCAAAACTCAAGCAGTTCGTATGGTTCGTAGATATATGTTTTTATTTATATCTAAAAACACCCCTAATACATTCCACTGTCAAAACCGTTCTATTGAAGGTAATAAACTAAAATAGTTAAATACAAATTAAGATTACAATCCAACTTATGTTATTAGTCATACAAGGAATGAAAAAAGTTGTCTATTTATAACTGAAACTAAATGACAAACGATCAATGCCAACACTTGTTAACAGATACCGGACGATATAAATCAATAGAAAAATAAAAGTACAAGCATTCGAAGTGTGTTCTCGTAATATAAATAGAAGGAACAGTCCACATATCTTCGAGTCGGCATGTTGGTGGGAATGGGTAGCCGGCCGCTTATGGGCTTGACGCAGCGCTATGTCTCTGCGTTTATTTGTGCGGAAGTCTGTGTTTCTAAATGTTTTCATGTGAATTTAATGAAATAATTCAAATGTTACATAAACGACATTAACTTAGATAATATTCGATGCTTCCGGCGTTTTGGTTCGCGTTTTATTAGGTAAAAAATACATGCTAGAGATAAGCGCAGTAAAACTGTCAAAAATTACTTTAATTATTTCATTACAAGCTCGTGATTTAGTCATTCTTTTTTCGAAAGAAGCTAATAGTCGAAGATCCGAACCTACATGGACTTACGCCGAGCTGATAATTGAATAAAGGATATTTTATAGTCAAGTAAGTATATTAGCGATAATATCATAGCATTAAAAGTGGATTGCCTAAACGAATCCTGGACCACATATTTTTAATTCTTAAAAAAAATGTTTTTCATATTTCCAATTTTTTTTCAGGTAAATTGTAATTAAAATATACATAATATGTTGACATGTGTTTTTTTCTATCAGATCCCATGAAAGTAACTGGCAATCCAGATAAATAACAGGCAACCCAACTTCTGCAACTACGTCTTATACCTACTTTAAGTCGGGATAAAATCTTAATATTGCACCAATTAAAAATTTAAAAAAAATGTCCAGTATTTTTTTAGGCAACCCATTTTGATTATATTTTCTGATATACTAAATTTGCTATAAAACCGGTTTCATCCTATTATCAGCTCGGTGTAGGTCGACCTAACTTCGGATCTTAGACTATAATGATTCTGAGATAATGAGCTCTTACAATGACTTCAGCGCTGTACTGGCTAGCGTCTCCGTAAGTCATTTGTATGACTGTTAACTAAGAGAACTACATTTTTAGACCAAAAGAGATGTAGATTTCGACATGTAAATTACGAAACGTAATCTAGAGCAACTAATGGTAAAGGCTCTGATATACATTTGAACAACATACCTATAGCGGTTTTTAAGTTACCTTTATTTAATAATATATATATATATATGTGTGTGTGTGCATGGTAAAGGCTCTGATATACATTTGAACAACATATCTATAGCGATTTTTAAGTTACCTTTATTTAATAATATATATATATATTCATGTATGTTGACTAGAGTAATAAAGAGTCACTACTCGTTACTATATCTTGATAAGGTACTTTTTCATTAAGAAAGCGATCTACAGTAAGATAAGCTACTTCACTTTAGGAGAATCACCCAGTCAGAGCAGCGTAATTGTTGATTTTGTAAAGTTTTACACCCTTTGGTACATACTAATAAAACTTACGCGCCCATTGATCTGGTGTGTAACTTCATTTTTTTGTTAGCAAAAGTGAAGTAACACTCATGATCAGTTTTATAAGTAAGGGTATAGTATTGTTAGCAAAAACTGTACAAGTTTTCGGTGTGCAGGTATAAATAGCGCAAAAGCACGATACGTCATGTAGGAAACAGTATGGAATCTACCTAAATATATTCGATGCATGACACAAATATGCGCATTGAAGATGTCCTAAGCAGTTTTTCGCAGTGCTGCAGTACCGAGTGCCACCGCTAAAGAGTA
>NJDC01006919.1:6608-48249 GCA_002245475.1 Calephelis virginiensis | reverse complement strand
ATTTAATAATATATATATATTCATGTATGTTGACTAGAGTAATAAAGAGTCACTACTCGTTACTATATCTTGATAAGGTACTTTTTCATTAAGAAAGCGATCTACAGTAAGATAAGCGACTTCACTTTAGGAAAATCACCCAGTCAGAGCAGCGTAATTGTTGATTTTGTAAAGTTTTACACCCTTTGGTACATACTAATAAAACTTACGCGCCCGTTGATCTGGTGTGTAACTTCATTTTTTTGTTAGCAAAAGTGAAGTAACACTCATGGTCAGTTTTATTAGTAAGGGTATAGTATTGTTAGCAAAAACTGTACAAGTTTTTGGTGTGCAGGTATAAATAGCGCAAAAGCATGATACGTCATGTAGGAAACAGTATGGAATCTACCTAAATATATTCGATGCATGACACAAATATGCGCATTGAAGAGGTCCTAAGCAGTTTTTCGCAGTGCTGCAGTACCGAGTGCCACCGCTAAAGAGTATTCACGATGTTTCTGCGATCTTTTTAAAAATGCCACGAGCGTATTCGTCTTTTGCTAGAATTAACCGAACATGAGATTATCTACTTATTTGTAAATTACGTATATATTGCAATTTGATTCATATAATAAACTTACTTTAACTAACTAACAGTTGTAACTAACATAACAATCCTGTTGGTTTAATGCAGCCTTTCCCAAAGTGGGCGATAACGCCCCCTTGTGGGCGCTGGAAGCCTAGAGGGGGGCGGTATAAATCTTGAAAAAAATGTTTTTTTTTTTAAACTAGGCGCAACAAATATGTTATTGAGGTTATTGACAAGAAAAAAACGAAGGGTGTGCGCTACAAAACAACTGATTTTCAAAGTGGGCGTTACATGAAATAAGTTTGGGAACCTCTGGTTTAATGGAATGTAAGTACTTGATTACTTGTCGCCTCTGTGGTCTAGCGGTCCGAGTGTTGGACTTGACTGCATGAGGTCTCGGGTTCGAATCCCGGGTCGGCCAACACAAAGAAAAATAATTTTCTAATAAAAAAAGTTGGTCGGGATTGGAAATGTGCCCGGTTGGCGATAGGCTTGCCACCTATCACATTGTGGGACTTAGTGTCTTCGGCTAGTCGTGGGTGCCTTGGTTGTACCTCTGCCTACCTCTTCGGGGATATGGGCGTGAAGATACTAAGTACTTGATTACTTTATCAACTAGTATTTGTTTCCATACTGTTCAACATTTGTACTGTAGCAAAGGCTCGCGCATATCGAAGCTATCCGTATAAGCATAACGTAGCACCCAAGTATGACTTGCAGTAGATATTTCATAGAATTGATACATTTACAGCGACAGCCGTTCTGACAAATACTTTGTTAGAATATCTTACTCATCAGTATGTTGGAATGATATATATGTTAAGAATGAAGTCTTCACATCAAAACAAGCTGTCGTTATTAAAATGTTAGTCTATGGTTTACTTCAGAAAATTTTAGTTTTGTAAAGGTTTCAAAGTAGCGATAGTGTGTTCTCATAATGTAGAGTTCTAATGACCACGTCGTAATGAAGAACCTTTCTGTGGCCTGTGGCTAAGAAAAATACAACTCACAAATTTTTAAAGTGCTCTTGAGTGGCAAAATTAATGCCCAACACTTGTGCGAAACATGTAAAGTCTTAATTATTCACAGATATACAGATGATCTCACATTAAAACTAGCTGTCGTTATCAAACTAGATAATGTTACTCTATGATTTACCTCAGAAAACTTGACCTTTGCAAAATAAAGGTTGCAAAGTAGCGATAGTGTGTTCTCATAATGTAGAGTTCTAATGACCATGTCGTAATGAAGAACCTTTCTGTGGCCTGTGGCTAAGAAAAATACAACTCACAAATTTTTAAAGTGCTCTTGAGTGGCAAAATTAATGCCCAACACTTGTGCGAAACATGTAAAGTCGTAATTATTCACAGATATACAGATGATCTCACATTAAAACTAGCTGTCGTTATCAAACTAGATAATGTTACTCTATGATTTACCTCAGAAAACTTGACCTTTGCAAAATAAAGGTTTCAAAGTAGCGAAAGTGTGTTCTCATAATGTAGAGTTCTAAAGAACATGTCGTAATGAAGTACCTAAGTGGCTACGAAAAATGCAAAAAGTTTTCGAAGTGCTATTGTGTGGTCAAACTGACACCCAACGGTTGTACTTAACATGTAAAGAGAGGAAGAAAAATATAATTTACCTTTGAGACTGAGTAGGCAGCAAGTTTTCGACGAGGGGCGGGTAGCAATAGCGCAAGAGCTCGCGCCTCTCGAAGCAATGCGTGAAAAGCTAGTGCAGCGCCCGCACATGACTCCGCAGCAGACACTTCGTAAAATTGACACCCAAATCGCAGTGATAGCTCCTGGCCCTCCTCTGCATGGACCTCCCTAATAATTAAAAAATCTATGAATACAATGATAAGTGAACCTCCCTACTTAGCTAGTAAGTACCTACTCAAGAAAATGGGTCCATAACACCAAAACATAGTTTGTGTTCTTATTTATATTTAAAAAAACCAGAATATTAGTTTGTTAAAATAACCCTTTAACAAATAAGATTAGTACTGTTTATAGTAGTAGAGTATATAGTAGTATAAAAAATCTGACTATTGTAAAAATTCTAAACGTGATTTTTTCTTCAATTTTATGTAAAAACAACAATCGAATAAGTGTCCAGTTTTACGATAGATTTGCCATCTATCACATTGTGGACTAGGTACCTTAGGCCGCGGATGCCCTAATTGTGCCTTGGTTGGCAACGCACCGTTACTATTATTGATGTCTCTAAGCAGCGCGAATTTCTCACCATCAAGAAATCCGTCTGTTTGCCTTCTAATATCATAAAAAAAACTTACTAAATATTAGAAATCTTGCGAACATTATTTAGATTGCGTAAATAATTTAAAAAATCTCAACTTTTTAATTTACTAGCACTCCATTTAAAAGTTATATAATAAATAAATGATTTAACTTCTAAAAGAAGTCATTAATTATTAATTTGGACATGAAATACGCTTTTGTTTTGGGGTTAATTTAAAAATGTTATAACTTAAAGCTCATTTAAAAATTATGTAAATTCGATGTTTATGTATTTGGCACATTTTATGACATAATATTTATTATTAATCGTTTTTTGACTGCGCAGTTAATATTTAATTACCACAAATTTGATATCTTTATGTAATATATTAGGTAATAATTAATTTTCAAATCTGTTATATAATTTAATGATTTATGTTTATACTTTCGGAATAAAAGATTAATTAATTCTGTTTTGGTGGCGCCAATTATTGTCACACAAGTTTATAGATGATGCTAATGAATGAAATATTCAATGAACAACATAATTACATGACGTTTAATTAGTTAGTAGAATGAACATTAACAAGAGTATAATTATTAGAGATCGTCGAAAACATCTAACGCCTCACCTGCATGAAGTTAACTTGCTCAACCGTAGAAAAAAGTACATGACAGTTTTTATTAGAAATGCGAAGAAGCAGAAGTATTTCCCATTATTCAGAACAAATTGTTTACGGACGTTCAATGGTACATTGAAATTGTAAGGTTGGTATCTTAAGCTTATTGGTGCAAGTTCAAGTTTACTACCTACTCTGCCTTCGAAACCGAATGATAAATAAATAAATATAAAATAAAGTATTTTCACGCCCATATCCCCGAAGAGGTAGGCAGAGGTACAACCATGGCACCCAAGACTAGCCGAAGACACTAAGTCCCACAATGTGATAGGTGGCAAGCCTATCGCCAACCGGGCACATTTCCAATCCCGACCAACATTTTTTTTTATTAGAATATTGGAAAAATCCAATTTCCTTTTTGTTGGCCGACCCGGGATTCAAACCCGGGACCTCAAGCAGTCAAGTCCAACACCCGGACCGCTAGACCACAGAGGCGAAATAAATAAATATCCCTTTGACAAGTCACACAAACTGAATCTAGCCCCAAAGTAAGCAAGTTATATGCTTGTGTTATGGGTGTTAGTCAACGATACTAATACATAGGAATACTTAAATAGATACCGGAATAAATTTAATATACACCCAGACCCGGAAATGCAGACATCTAAATGTTCATCATACAAATGCCTGCCCCCATCGGGAATTGAACCCGAGCCTCGCTGTTGGTCGATGTAGTTAGTCGTGTTCGCTAGCCATTTGAACAACGAGCCGTTCAAACCGAATAACTACTGAATCCTGATACTACAGATGAACAAAAGGACAATAGACCTAACATCCCGGCTACAGGACAGCCAGTGGACAGTGGTGTCTATTTGCCACGTTTATCTCCTATCTTCAGGAGAGCCGTTACTTATTCGCCAATTATTATTGAGAAACTAATAAAATTTCTAAGCATGTTAAATAATCCATTTGGAAATGCATGTAATATTATTCACAAACGCGACGGGATTCCTTCGTCTTGTCTGCACATTCCTATTAGTAAATATTCATCATCATTAGCCGGAGGACGTCCACTGCTGGACATAGGTCCACCCAAATAGCGCCACAAGTCACGGTCACCAGCCGCTTGTATCCAGCGACTCCCCGCGACTTTTACTAGATCATCAGTCCAGATGGTGGGAGGTCGTTCAACACTACGTCCTCCAGTGCTGGGCCGCCACTTGTAAATAATACACTAGTAAATAATACTATTTTGAAATCGAAGTACAGAACCAGACTACTATCCTAATAGTAAGAATTGCACATTGTTTATAACCGAAGATATGATTGGCGACGTGAATGTGATAATATCAGAAAATTGCACGTTTCTTTACTAATCTAAAAGTCGTCTTACAACCTACCTGGCGTGTTCGAGGTCACGTTTATTGCCCAGGAGGGTGATGGCAGCACAGCTCGGCAGCCTGGTTCGCTCCAGAAGAGAGAGCAGTTCGGCCGCCGCCAGGAAAGAACGTCGCTCACAGACGGAGTATACCACCGCAAACGCATCCCCCCATCGCACGTGCTCGATCAGACATCCTCGGATCTAATTCATAACAAACATCTTGAAATTAATAATGATTACAAGTCTATTTGTTTAAAAATGAATGCCCATTTCGGAATCAAATTCGAATCTCCTCTGTGTTTTGGCAGTCCGGCGTCGGACTTGACTTTTTGAGGTCCCGGGTTCGATCCCCGGATCGGGCAACAAATGGATATAGAAAATGTGTATTTTCAATTTTACAATAAAAATAAAGTTGCCCGGGATTGGACATGTGCCCGGTTGGCGATAGCTTGCCATCTATCACATTGCGGGAGTTTGTGTCTTCGGCTAGTCGAAGATGCCCTGGCTTTGCCTCTGCCTATTTCGGGGATGTAGGCGTGATAATACTTGACTTTACTTTAATGCCCATTTCGCGTGGTCATCGCATAAAGCCTGAACGTTAATCATATTCAATTCTACGAATCAATTTGCCAAAAAACAGCTGTTAAGCTGTAATAAATAAATATCTTTGAACCAATCACACGAATTAACGTAAATAAAGTAACGTATAGTTTGCGATTTTGGAAGACGAAGACCACAAGCATTTAACGAAGACTGGAAAAGAAAAACAAGACCAACAGGGCCAGGATACGCGCTTCGACAAATTTCTCAATTGAGACCGCAGAAAATTGAGCACTTTATGTCTGAAGAAGTACTAGTTACAATAACACGATTTACGCTTTTGTATGCCCGTTATATTTTTGTATTGATTCAAGTGTTTTTATGTTCAAATAATAATATAATTTTATTATGTTCCCATTTGGGGCCATCCATAAATTACGTCACACGTTAATGGGGGAGGAGGGTATCATCTTAATGTGACATTATGTGACAAGGGGCAGAGGGAATCAAAAGCCTTGTGACGTCACATTATAAAATACTAGAACACGAAATTTATATGTGAACTATGTAACTTTGAACAGATAATTCTTATCTATATTTATTAATAATTTCGCACTCTCGCTATAAGATTATCTCTTCCGTAACAACATTTGATTCCTAGAGCCATGTTGTAAGGCAAGTGAGACACTAAAACAATTACAATGCAGACATTTATTAATCATTTATTTGATTTATTAAAGATTATTTAATAAAAATAAGTAAAAAATGAAAATAACTGTTTTTTTCGATTATTTTTAAATACATGCATAAGTTTGAAAAATGTGTGACGTCACATTAGGGGGGACGGGGTTCTAAAAATGTGACAACCTGTGACAAGGAGGGGGGGAGGGGTCGAAAAGTTCTAAAATTCGCGTGACGTAATTTATGGATGGCCCCTTTGTAACATCGTGTGTCCTACCTAACATATGTTATAAGCAGTATCAACTCATAACAAACTCCATAAAATCTTAAATAAAGAAGTAGAGTACCTTCCTCATAAACAATTGCCTAATTAAGTTATTGCAATAGACGAGACTTCCGGAAACTACATCGTAAAGTTTATTTAATTCTCACTCTATTGGTAATTTTCTTAACACGCTGAATATTTATTGGTAAGGTGTTAAGAACATATCGCGCAATGTAATAAATTTCATGTAATTAAATCGTTCCCCGTTCATCATGGTGCGCTGCGGGGCAGGCTGTCAGATTAACATCTTCATTGTTCGCCGTTTAATTAAGTTTTGTCCCATCTATCTTTTACTTCACTTCCTAATAGAGCGAATGTTAATGACGTAATAAGGGCAGATGGAGCGGGCGGTGACGTAAGAGTCTATTGATTACTTTTATGTAGTTCTCAAGAAAATTTATTGTACATTGATAGGAGCCGATATTTTTTTTTCACTGCTATGGTCTAGTCACTAGTGGTTCGGTGATGAACTAAGCTGCATAAGGTACTGGGATTGATTCCCGAATCGGACAACAAACATTTTTTTTTAATAAACCCAATATTTCTTGTCGGTTTTAGGTTTGCCACATGTAATTGAGGGCTCAAAATATGTTCTACTGGTAGTGATTGCCCTGGATGTATTTTTGCCTATGTTTTCAAAAATACTTTTATTTTAAATAAAGATACTTTTATTTTCAACTGAATAAAAAAAAAGTTTTAAAAGTAAGAAATACACAGCACCTCTGCGTACATGAGGCTGGGTTGGTAAGCCTTTTGCATAAATATACTGGCTATTGTAATAATCTCACTGGAACACATCAATGGGGAGCATACTTTTTGGGTCAATGTGTATGTTTCTACAATAAGTTGCCAATTGGTATTAGAGATCTACCTTTAAATAAGTTTAAAAAATGTATAAAAGCAAAACTATGTCAAAAAGGCTATTATACGGTCTCAGAGTATTTGGAAGATGAACATGCTTGGGGATAGAGGTTTCAACCTCCCACTACGATTTGTAATGTGATTTGTTGTACCATTTATTTAAGTTAAAGAAAGATTGTAATTTATATTTTTAATCTAGTTTATATTGTAATTATTATTATTGAAAAAAGACAAGCCCGCTGAGTTTCTTTCGCCGGATCTTCTCAGTGTGTGGCCGCGATTCCGATCCTGTGGTACTTAAAAAAAATGTCGACGCGCACAAATACCACATGTATGGTTCAAGTGAATAAAGATTTTTCTGATTCTGATTCTGATTCTGACGTTGCAGCGTAATACAGTTGAAAATAAGTTAGTCGGTACTATTATTGACAAGCCATGGATCTACTATCTAGTTTAGCCAACCCACCTAATTGATAGCAAGACCTTAAGTATTCCTGACACAAATTATTCCTGACACCATAGTCATATTCTAGTTTGAAGTTATTGGTAAACTTGGTTTTATTGGTTATTGAACATCCCAGGCTAGCATACCGTCAAACCTTTTGTCAAGCCTCTAAATACGCTTTGGGCCATTGGTTTAATACAGCCTTTCCCAAAGTGGGCGATAACGCCCCCTTGTGGGCGCTGGAAGCCTAGAGGAGGGCCGTATAAATCTCGAAAAAAATGTTTTTTTTTAAACTAGGCGCAACAAATATGTTATTGAGGTTATTGACAAGAAAAAAACGAGGGGGGGGGGTTGCTACAAAACAACTGATTTTCAAAGTGGGCGTTACATGAAATAAGTTTGGGAACCTCTGGTTTAATAGGACATATCATATACTTATATTTCTTGGCAACAGGAAATTCACGTGCTACTTCACTGAACATCTGCTATTTAATTAAAGATTTTTAGACACAAATAAAACTACTTTGGCCTACAACCAATTGTATTTTAATAAAACAAAAACTTACCGCGCAATTTGATGTGTCTAAAATTTCTACCTCCGACACCGCGCCGTCAAACGCTACTCGATGTTGATATAAGAAATCTGTAACAATAGAAAAAACATAAAGTTTATATTGTCAAATTATTTAATGATTTTCTATAAATTTTAAAGAAAGAAAAAATTTCGCCCCAGACAGGATTTGAACCTGTAACCTTTAATGATTATGTAGTTTTAACATTGTGTAACTTGGACGCACCAACTACAGTATGCGCTTCAGCTTTACTCTTTTAACATTTTATACTTTTATTTTTAAATTGGCTGACCTAAACTAAATTTAAGCGAAATTATTAATTATGTGAAATAACAAATATAGATATATTTAAAATAAATTCGGATTTCCGTAGCTTGACGAATATAGCCGAAGCGCATAATTTAAATAGTACTACTGTACGTGCCTAATCTTGTCGTAGACCAGGACAAACGGGAAGAAATTGCTTTATGTTTTATTTTTTGTGTAATTAACTATTTTAAGTAAGTTATTTAATCTACATTTTTATAGTATCAGAAAAAGGGTCAATACATCTATTTGCATATGACATTAAAAAAAAGTATCTTCACGCCCATGTCCCCGAAGAGGTAGGCAGAGGCACAACCAGGGCACCCACGACTAGCCGAAGATACTAAGTCCCACAATGTGATAGGCGGCAAGCCTATCGCCAACCGGGCACATATCGTCTCCCGAGCAACATTTTTTTTATACGAAAATTAGAAAAATCAATTTTCTTTTTGTTGTCCGACCCGGGAATCGAACCCGGGACCTCATGCAGTCAAGTCCAACACCTGAACCGCTAGACCACAGAGGCGATTTTAGATGCATATTACATTACATTTTTGAATTGACAATTGCACCTTTTGTGATAAAAATATTTAAAAAATATGTAATAACCGTAGCTTACAATCTTACAAAGAATCAGCTTTTAATTTAAAACAAATACTTAACTTTGGTACATCGGTAGTCCGTTTTAAACTCATGACACTAGTATATATACAATATATATCATAACACTAGACACACTAACATAGTAAAAAATATATAGCCCAAATAAAAGTTCTTTTACGCTCATCACAAAAAATATGTAAGAGAAAATGGCGGGAATCAAACACTTATAGCCAACAAACAGTGTAGTAGAAAGGTTAAAGGTGTCCATGCATACAATTCCAATAAATATTACACAGGACCACATAAACAAACAACAAGCTATAGCATGCGGCGGCAGAAATTATTAAATAACAGCAAATATTACATACTCAGAGAAATTAATAATTGGGCATTGTTTTATTCAACATAGGATTAGAGAAAATATTCTATATTGGCATTAGTGACAAATATAAACATTAAGTGCTAAAGTTAATCTGTAAGTCTAAATTGATTTAAATTAAATTTGTGAAGGAGACCGCTAACAAGCCAGGTTAACATTTAAAATACTTTTACTGTGGAACAATCTTTACATTCCTGTCTCTAACAACGAAAAGTCACTTCAACATGTGTACGAAGTCGCAGACAACAATAGTATCTATATATTAATACGTGATGCCTAAACCTTGGACCCCTTTTTACGGAAATTGCGCGGACGCAGGAACATAAAATTTGGCACACTTATAGTTTATGTGTAGGAGAAGTGCAGAACGCTAATATTTTTCAATGATAATGCTTATAAAGTACATTAAAACAATATATAAAACATTACCCTCACTACCATGAATTTGACACACGCAAACGAAATTATTGATGATAACGATAAAAGATCACAGATGGCACACTAACTATTCATAAAGTTTAGTAGTTGGTCCTGAAAAATGAAGATGGCGTTCTTATCATTAAAATTTATTATGGTCGAATTTCGACCAATGGGCGACCACTAGTTAAAATAAATCAACTTACCTCCCGTCGAACTGTATTCTCCAATGTACCGTTTTGTAAGATATCGCACCACTACCGCTGAAACAAAAATATACTGTTAATTACTTAGTTATAACTCATATAAGCTACTTAAGACATAATATGGTACTGTAACGACGATACCAACGTCTTACTTCTATTAGGCCCTTCCAAAAACAGTGTTCGTTTTAATAAAAGATGTCCTCATAATCTTCCCCGTGTTGGTCCGTTCTCCTTTGAAGAGTAGACCTGCCTTTTTGCCAGGCAGCTCGTAAAAGGCGAGCATAGGCTTAACATCACTAACGCCGTAACATCCTACTTGGTGGTAGAGTTTCGCAGTGACTCGCCTGGATTGGTACCAGCGCCTTACTTATTCCTGCAGCCATAACGTCAGTTCTTGCCGTTGACGTATTCCAGTTTGGAAGGTAAGCTTACTTTTGTAAAGATCTACCATCCTGACTTCAGGATTCATGTAGGTTGCCGGTAAACTTGTACATTAGAACTAACTTAGCAGTTACTAGACCTGTAACCTCTATGGTGTATATAGACCACTCGTGGTAGAGTGATGTGCATGAATTTGGCTGATTCACCACCTTACCTATTCCTGCCAACACAATGACTGCCGTGTTCTGGTCCGGATAGTATGGTACCCAGAAGACTTGCACAAAAAGCCTAACATATCGGCCACGGGAAAGCGGTGCACCTGTAACATCTATGGTGTCTATAGACCACGGTTGCCTCTTACCATCAACAGAGCCGTATGTTTATTCGTTGAATTATAAGATAAAAAAACTGTTGACTTCTTATCTTATCCATAAAAATGTTTTTTCTTCCGACCCCATCAAGCTAGTGAGAGGCGGAGATAATTCAATTTTGTACCGTTTTCGTTTCACATAATCTGTGGTCGTTATTGCAACTTAAAGTGATTCTAAAATTAGTCTAATAAATTACACGTTTAGACCACACACGTATTATTATATTAAAATTTTGTAATCAAAGACATGCATAATCAGTGAAATCTTAACATATTGCTAATCTAGCATGGAAAGGAAAAGCACTGGCAATGTATTATAAATTAGACAATTTTAATTTTGTTTATATACGAGTATATCATTATAGTTCGCGGTATTATAATTACGAAATCAACTTTAAATTTTAGCACAATGTCTTTTTGTAGACGGTATAATCCTTTACATAACCTTAAAAATTCCCGTTTTTGAAAGACAGGGGAAAACAGGGAAACGTTTATTAAAATACTAGCTGTACCACGACTTCTTTCGTATTTTTTTAAAGTGAAAACTTTTTTAGCGGCGTTGCGCACTTTTTTTGGAATAAAAACTTCTAAACTCGCGTCAGGACACGTGACCTGATCGAAAATTTGTAAGACGGCTCAGGGCGCTTGCGCGAATATTCGTGTTGTCATATTAGTGTACAATAGCGCAATAAATGAATATTGTAAGTATTCTGCCACATAAATGATAGTACTTTAATACTGTTAATTAAAGCAATTCGTGCAAAATTATTCCCTAACCATTCCAAAATATCAAAAATGCTCAACGTTAGTATTCGAGTTTTCACTTCTGCTGGCACTCCCGGAGTGCAACCCGTCGTTTTTTTGCTCGATAACTTATTATTGCCGATTTCACTTATGTCAAGCTGTAAAAAAAGCAGAAGATTCCCGGCATTTAATGTTACCAACACATTATAAAATAACCCTTTCCATCATAATATTATATTAAGTTACATTTGCAAAGACGTAATAAGCAATAACATTAATATTTATCCTTATATCTAGGCACTATTAATTACTATGTACGTCTCAGTTATCTGATACTGCAATATTAATAACAGTTGTAAGTCTGTGTCTATACCTATTCATAAAAGAACTTCAATCATAATGTCATCAATGGGTCATTACACCGAACTTTCTACTCTACTCTTTTTCCTTTTGCCACTCCTGGAATTCCTTTCAGAGATATACAAATAGTTATCAACGTGAATGACAAAGCAGTTACGTGAAAGGCCGCGGCTACTGACAGTGTGGAGAATCCTGGCGCTCCATCAAAGGCGATGTATTCAGAAAGGCGATTACTTGTACGACAATGGGTATTACACGATGTCGGCTGACTGATGGACTATTATGGGCTTTTCTAATGGTTCTTGTGTGGGAAATGTTGATTAAATTTTGTAATAGGTATGTCTACAGTGTAGACTCTACACGAATATAACTTGGGTGACTTGTATGACTTGTGTGTATAATAAGATTCAAATTATTTTAACACTATGTTTATACTTTTTTTTATTTTATATCAAAGGTTTCCTGATGGTAACAGACAACCGTGGATCATAGACACCATAGATGTAACGGGTGCGCCGTTGTCCTGCGGACGGGTTGTTAGTCTTATTGTGAAAGTCTACCGACTACCCTACCCTCCAGACCGGAATATGGTAGAGTCATTATGGCGACAGGAATAGGTAAGGCGGTGGATCTCTACCCGGGCCAGTTGAAGCACAGTACTCACACTATATATTTTAACCAGTTCTCCTCTAAATATTTATATATCTCTCTGTGGTCTAACGGTCCAGGTGTCGGACTTGACTTTATGAGGCCCCGGGTTCGAATCCCGGCTCGGGCAACAAAAAGAAAATTGGATTTTTTAATAAAAACAAAGTTGCTCGGGATTGGATGTGTGCCCGGTTGGCGATAGGCTTGCCACCTATCACATTGTGGGACTTAGTGTCTTCGGCTAGCCGTGGGTGCCCTGGTTGTGCCTCTGCCTACCTCTTCGAGGATATGGGCGTGAAGATGCTCCTCTAAAAATGTTATTCAGGGCACCTGTCCGGAACATGGTAGTGCCACACACTGTCAAGAGTCAAGCGAGGCGGTGGAGCCTTACCTAGACAAGTTGCCACACTGCACCCTATTTCTTGTGATCTCAGAAGTGATCCATGACACCTCAGCTCATGAAATGCCACGCAAGAAAGTAGGTAAGTGTATAAAATTTGTGTTGTTACTATAAATCCGTAAAATCGCAACTTCATTCACCTACATTTAACTAAAATAGGTGGTCATTCTAAATCTACTACACGAATAAAACTAAATTATTATGGCGATCATTCATTTTTATAACACGTATTTGCTGTATGTAAATGTTTTGAAACAAATGGTCGGACCACTGACAAAGTATTTTCAATAGGTACTAACGTTTATCATATTAAAATACATCGTTAAAAATATATCTTTATTCGCACTTGGTCATTGTTTTATCCGATCTATGCACCCAACTTTTTTAAACACAGTAGGCTACTTGTACAAATTTAGTGATATGTTATTGCTTTGTAGGTATTTATCTGCCTTTCCATAACAAACGTTGTTTTGTTACCCGAATGCACATACAAAAGAGAGTAATGTGTTTGTGCTTAGATTTAAATCATTAGTTTAATGACAAACTATTAATTTTAATCAAAAAAGGTTTGACCCTTTGCGTGCACGCCTAAAGCCACCAACCAACCGCCAAGATCGGGTTCGATCCCCGACGGAGACAAGCATTTGTGAGATGAACATCTACATGTCTGTATTTATGAATCTGGGTGTTTATTAAATTTATTCTGGTGCATATCTAAATATATCTATGAGTTAGGTCTATTGGTTAACACCTATGACATATTATATAATAAGTTTTTGTTGGGGTCAGATCAATTTGTTGATGTTTATTTATTTACTTAAAGACTAGACTGTGTCGTTGTCACGGCGAGTGACAAAGAAACAAATGCGCAACTTCTACATACTACTTAGCATGAAGGAAGCAGACTAATAAAAATTGATGTATGTATTTCAACTAACAGCTGTGTGAAACATACAGCATTTACAGCATACAGAGTTTTTTTAAGGAGCGTAACTAGAGGTCAATGACATACGAACTCTCATTTATCTCGGTAAAGGAGTTTCGCTTTACTTTACTACTTTTACACTTCACCAATTTTAAAGATCTTTATTTTTTTTGAATCCTCTTATGCCCGAATAGAAGAATAAGTAATAAAAAAGTCACAAGGTGGGCATTACTTAGTTCACCGGAACAGCTAGTGTTGAAATAGTATCAAACATTACAATATACTATGGTTTAAAATCTGAAGTTAGATCGACTTACAACGAGCTGATAATAGGATGAAGCCAGTTTTATATCAGAAAATATATTAAAATGGGTTGCCTAAAAAAATCCTAGATCGAATATTTTTAATTATTTAAAAAAATGTTTTTAACATTTCCAATTATTTTTTTCAGGCGACCCTAGATATCAACTTAAATTGTTATAGCAATTGTAAAAATTCAAATACTAGAATAATATAATAAATACTACTAGAATACGAATACAATCCAGGTAGACGGAACAAGTCATGAGCTTAATTTGTATCCATAACAAATGAGTAAAGCATTACGTAACCTGCCTAGTATCGTATGACAATGGACTTGAAATACATTCCAAAGTCCACACGTACCTATTCCACTAACTGGATTGGCATTACGCCGGTGCTCAAAACGTGAAAGTATTTCCTATGCAATGTAATACTAGTATAATATTATACTAGGTGGCAGAGTCTTAGACGACTCGTACCTGTTCCTTTTTATTGTAACTAATCCTGCAAACTTAAGTCCTCACCACTGTCATTTTGCGGTTTAAATAGTAGGAAATGCGGCAAAGTTACGCATGAGGCTTAACATGTTAACTTGAAGTTGGCAACACAGCGTTATCGCCTTTTGTCTAGGCTTCTGGCTTACTATCAGGAAATCCGTCTGCTTCTTTGCTTTGTCCATAGTATTAAAAAAACTTCAATCTGAAATTGGTCAGTTCTTTCGCTTAATAAATTAAGGTAATAAAAATTATGATAGGTCTATATACCTACTGTACTGTACTGTACTCTTAGTAAAAAAGATGTAAGTGAAATAAGACTGTCAATCACTATTAAGTCCACAAGTAAAAAAGTAACAAAAAATCAGATCGAAGATTACACGCACAATTGCAAATGTATTTCGTGTTATTATGATTCATATTTTAAAAATTACATCTCTGAATGTACATATTTGCATTGGACATATTTTAGTGATGTGCTAAAAGCCAATTTTCACACAATCCATCATCATAAACAGAACAAAGGTGAAAGCGGATCCCTTTTGTAAGAATCAGGCAATAAATTCACCTGGAGGTTGTTATCGGTTAAATGAAGATTAAACAGCTGTAAATATAGTATTAAAAGCACATTTACAATCACCGAGTTTCAAATATCGATACGCTGTGATTATTTATGAAATGTGTTATTATTACAACGTTGTTTTCGTTATCTTTTCGCCGCTTTCAATAAGGACTTTAATTTAGAGCTTTTTACTTTCTCTGTAATCAGATTACACATTCTCTTAAGTATTATCGACAACATTCATGTAATGTAAATAGTTTTGTTGAAAGCTCATGTCGTGGACTGCACTACTTATGTAATAAGGACACCAAAAACCCAGTCAAGGGTGAACTGATCTCCTGCAATTAGTTCCGTACAAAAACATAATTAATGCTGTTAAACTCTCTATCTTCAGGGAAATGTGTAGAAAGAAGTAAACATTCCCTGTTAATGCCTGCTTTATATTGCATTTACCAATAATTTATTAAATCTCCAAAAGAAAATATAAATAAAAAAGGGGACAAGTGCGAGTCGATGATACATGAGGATTCCGTAGCAGCAAGAAAAATAATATAAGAGTTCTTGAAGTTAATATACAGTAGTCGTGGTATAAGATTTAAGACATATTAATAAAAACTACTTACTAAATTTTGTCAACCAAATTTCGGTAAAAGTTTATATGATAATGTATATCCTTGATATACTCGTACATTTTTTTTCATTGTCCTTTTTTAAAAGTTACAGGGGACGGGGCACATTTTACCACTTTGGAATTGCCTCTCGCACAAACTATTTACAAAAGAAATAAATTATAGTAGAAGCGAACTTTCAAGAAACGACAAAGGATTCACCCACCTAAATTTTATTACAAGGAATCTTAAAAAATATATATAAATTTTAGGATCAACGAGGCATCGAAGACAAATAGTTACGATCTAACGACATGGCACCACGTAGATTGAAGGATGATAGCCTCCAGAAACAATAGGTGTTGTATCACCGTGGATCCATGGTAATTAATAATTAATAACCAACATCAATCAACTTCGACCCGACTATTGACTGATGATATTTTAAAATAGCCCTTAGTTTACCGCACGATGTTTTAAAGCGGTATTTTGTAATAGATACGAGAGTATTGTATAATAATTATAATCCTTTAGCTATTGTCTGTGGCTTTACTTGTGCTTTAAATTTCTTATCGAGAGTAAACAAACTGGAATTATTCTCATGAGGTCAATAGTTTAGGCGTGAATTGTGTAGTAACGTATTTTGTCATGAAAAATGCTTTTTTTTTTATTTTATGATACTGGAAGGCAAACAAGCAGACGGATTTTCTGATGGTAAGAAATTCACGCCGTCTAGAGACTCCAAAGGTGATAATAGTGCGTTGCCAACCTGAAGTCGAGATGTTAGGCCGCGAGCAAAAATAAGGTTACCTTATCCTCCGAAAACTATATAATACACGTCAACGTCAAGCACTGAAGTTATTTTGAATAGGTATTTTAAATAGACAGGAATAGGTAAGCGGTTGTACCAATCCGAGCGAGCCGCTGCGAAACTCTACTATTACCTAGCCTAGTATATTTAGTATAGTGACGAAAATCCCAAGCAGCCCTTTTACGAGCCGCCTGGCAGGAAGGCCGTTGATCTATTTTATAAAAGGGCTCGGCCTAACACGCGGATTCTATTGCCTTTATTATTTTAATAATGTGTAATTTTAGTATACCTTTATGGAATTGCTAAATACTATAGCGAAGAAAGAGTCTTTCAAAGAGATCAGTAGTATCCATCATGCAGTAGAATCATCTAGTGGTTAAACTTTTCTCCTAAAGCAGTCGGTCCGGCAAAGTGGTAAGATGGTATATATTTAACTTTTTTTAATTGAGAGATCAACAAATAAGCATACAGCTCCTCTAATGATAGAGATAACAGTGACCTATAGGCACCATAGATTTTGTAGGTGCGTCGCTGTGCTGTTGTCAGCATGGCAGACCAATTAATTGTGCTAGACAACCTTCTGAGTCAGAACATTACAGAGACATTATGAATTCAGAAATAGGTAAGGCAGTGGACACCGATAAGCGGTTGTACAGACAAGACCACGTGTGGTAGAGCCACAATTTTCTTATCAATGATGAGTGCTCGAGCTGCTTGGTAGAATGGACTATTCTACTCATAGGACCTAGACCAACAAGAGGACCAAAGCTTAGTTCAAAATATAAAATTGCCAAATAATTAATAATTATGTATTTAATTTGTGCAAGTGCAGTCAAACCGAAACGCGTGTACAGAAGCAAGAATACGAAATCAATCTTTTTAATTGCCTCTGTGGTCTAGCGGTCCGGGTGTTGGACTTGACTGCATGAGGTCCCGGGTTCAAATCCCGGGTCGGCTAAAAAAAAGAAAATTGGATTTTTCCAATTTTCGAATTAAAAAAAATGTTGGTCGGGATTGGAAATGTGCCCGGTTGGCGATAGGCTTGCCACCTATCACATTGTGGGACTTAGTATCTTCGGCTAGTCGTGGGTGCCTTGGTTGTACCTCTGCCTACCTCTTCGGAGATATGGGCGTGAAGATACAAAAAAACTTTTTAATACTATAAAATTAAAAAAAATAAACAATGATTGATTTATGTCTTAAAAAAGTGATATATACTTCGTCAAGTATAAAACGATAATTATTCTCAAAATCTCCTTTCATGACACAAAGCACTCTCTACTCAATTGAATAATAACTGTCCTACTTCCCGGTAATTAAGCGAGGATTAAGAGTGACAGTAGGTACTTATGCATTATATTTTCAATCTTAAGTGGTCCATGAGCCCACTAACCACAGGGTATCGTTCATGCAGACGTTACATAGTGGTCCCATGACCTAAATAATGTCGACAACGATATTTTTGTGAACCGTAAACCTTATAACCCCATTCCCGTTAAAACGATTTTAATAACTATGTTATTAAATAGCTAACATTAAGGATTAACAGAGGTTTTGGCGCTATCGAGAGAAAAGATGGTCGAAGTTTTTTCATAACTATTGAATTTCGTGTTAATATTGAGTGAAATTAGTCAAATTTGGTGGCATTTTGTACAATTTTGTTCAGTGAAAGTGCACAAATGAAATAATCATGAAGAAATTACCGTATCGTATATTTCCTCGTTGCCGCCAAAACTCTTTACATGAGCATGTGTAAAAAGGCCACCGTTTTACCCAAGAGTCTGACGTCATGTCAGACTCTTGGGTAAAACGGTGGCCTTTTTTTTTACATAATTATTGAATTTTGTGTTGATATTGAGTGAAATTAGTCAATTTTGGTGGCATTTTGTTCAATTTTGTTCAGTGAAAGTGCACAATTGAAATAATCATGAAGAAATTAGCGTATCGTGTGTTTCCTCATTGCCGCCAAATCTCATTACATGAGCTTGAGTAAACAGGCCACCGCTTTACCCAAGAGCCCGACATGACTTCCTGACGACTTATGACTGATGACTAATTAAAATAAATTTAAATTGATATAAATTTTGATGCAAATTACTACTTGACTTATGGCTAAATACTAACGTGAATGCCAAAACCTAAAGAAAGAAAAGAAAAGAAAGGATTAACAACTTTCGATGACATTTTTGACAGTTTTTTTTTCGATAGAACCAACTAAGCTTAAGAACTTACGGAGCGGATTTTTCCAACGCCCGCGATTGTAGATTTATATGCAAAAAATAAGAGCACATCTCACGAAGCGTTTTACACCCGCAGCGCCCGCGCTCGTTTGCGGTTCCCGCGGCAGCGATCGCCCGAACGTAGAATCATATAAGTTTGCGAGTGATGATTTCAACCGCAACGGCTATGTGACCGTATAAAGTAACAGTCTCGTGAAATTTGAAATAAAAACGCAACCCCGCGACCCCCGCGGGTGCGGGTAAAACCGCTCCGTGAGTTCTTAGTATTATCTTCTGTTCGGTAAACAGCGTCACCAGTGTGAAGTTTGGTGTTTCAGTTTGTGAATTTCACGTAGACAAAAAAATCAAGTGCTGGCAAGTTCTTGAATTGAAACGAGAAGCACAGTATGAAATGCGGCGACAACATACATTGCAATGGCAAAATAACATGAAAATTTGGCTGAATATAAGAATTTTATTTTCAGTTTTTTTTTATGATATTGGAAAGCAAACAAGCAGGCGGATTTCCTGATGGTAAGAAATTCTCGCCGCCTAGAGACACCAAAGGTGGTAATGGTGCGCTGCCAACCTGAGGACGGGATGTTAGGCCGCGAGCAAAACTAAGTTTCCGGCTACCTTACCCTCCAAACCGGAACACGTCATGACGTTATGGCGACAGAAATAAGTAAGGCGGTGGTACTAATACGGGTGAAACTCTACCACCTAGTCAGATGTCACAGTGCTAGTGACAGTAAGCGTATGCTCGCTGTTTAGGAGCTGCCTGGCAGCAAGTTAGATGATCTATTCTGCAAAGGAGCAAGCCCAACACGGGTACACGGGCTCGCGTTTCAGAAAATTACAGAATAGTGACGTTTTATGAAATAGCGGTTTAGTTGAACATATAAGTGAACATATAAGTTGGTGGCACTATAGTTATTAAGCGGCTTAAAAAAGTCTGTAAGATTTAATATTTAAGAATTGTATTACCAAGGACAAACAAAATGTCATATAATTAGGGATATATCATATCGTATTTTGAGGCTCTATTTCACTAGACATTCTTAGCAAAATTAATGCAAATTGCAATGCGCATACCAGAATAAAATAATAGAGTAAAACCTACGAGCATTGCGATTTTAAAAAGGAGTTTTAGGGCCATCGAGTAAAAAGATTGTCGTAGTTTTTTGTCGTAGATAGTCGTATTGAATTTTGTGTATAAATTGAGTGAAAAAAGTCAACTTTGATTGCATTTTTCAATGAATTGAAAGTACACAAATGAAATAATCATGAAGCAATTAGAGTTTCCTCTTCGTCTCCAAATCTCTTTAAATGAGCTTGAGTAATGACGCCACCTCTGTACTCAAGACCCTGACATGACTTTCTTTGACGACGTATGACTAATTTTGAATAATTTAAACCTGATTTTGTTAAATCGAGTAACTTGATGCAAAATTTCAACTTTACAGATGGCAAATGCTAACATCTATAGCCAAAAACTAATGAAGGAAAGAAAAAGATTTTAAAAAGGGGTGAATTTAACGCTTCTTTTGAAGCTTTGACCGCCTCGTTGGTCGAGGGGCTAGCATACACGCCTAACTACGTTGACCAAACGCTAGGCTCTTGTTCGATTTCCGACAGGGGCAAGCATTTGTGTGATGAACATTTAGATGTCTACATTTCCGGGTCTGGGTGTTTATTAAATTTATTCTGGTATCTATTTAAGTATATCTATGTATTAGTATCGTTGCCTAACACCCATAACACAAGCATATATTTGCTTACTTTGGGGTTAGATTCAATTCGTGTAAATTGTTGTACAGGTATATATTTATTTATTATTGAAGTGAAAACTACTTTAGCGGCGTTATGAAATGGGTAAAAACTTTCAAACTCGCGTCAGGACACGTGACCTGATCCAAAATTTGTAAGACGGCGCAGGGCGCTTGTGCGAATAAGACGACGCAGGGCGCTTGCGCGAATGTTCGTATTGCCATGTTTGTGTACGATAGCGCTATAAATGAATATTGTATTCTAGCACATAAATGATAGTATTTTCATACTGATAACTAAAGCTATTAGTGCAAAATTATTCCCTAACCATTCCAAAATACCAAAAATGCACAACGTTAATGTTCAAGTTTTCACTTCTGCCGGCACTCCCGGAGTGCAACCCGTCGTTTTTTTATTATTTATTCCTTTCGTCAGCATGACAGGATTCGAATATATTTGAAGACTTTCTGGTTTTAGGTAGATGTAGGTTTCGAATCCAGTTCAATTTCAAAATCCTTTTCGCCAAAAGGATATGCGATCTCGTTACGATTTTATTACGTATATATTTTTCCCTTCGTAAATATCAGATAAGGACTTTTATGTGTAAAGTTATTCAACTTTGGTGTGTAAAGTTATTTAACTTAATGTTTTACTCCATATCTCAAATTCGATATTTCATCTTTACGTCACACAACTTTCGCTTGCAACTTCAAGGACAATGACCAATATTTGTATCGATATGTGATCGCTTTGCGGTCGTTACTAAGGAGAAATGGAGCATTAAAAGTTTTTAATTGCATTTAAATTACTTTACAAAGATCGCCTCCATGGTCTAGCGGTTCAGTTATTCCGGGTCCGGGTTCGAATCCCGGGTCGGGCAATAAAAAGAAAATTGGGTTTTTCCAATTTTCTATTAAAAAAAATATTGCTCGGGATTGGATATGTGCCCGGTTGGTGATAGATTTGCCACCTATCACTTTGTGGGACTTAGTGTCTTCGGCTAGTCGTGGGTGCCCTGGTTGTACCTCTGCCTACCTCTTCGATGATATGGGCGTGAAGATGCTTTTTTTAAAAAGATCATTTTACTTATTCAAAACAGGCAAAACTAAACTTACCTAAACCTATACCTACATACTTACGAGTATCTTTTTTTGCATTTTAATGTGAGATCTTCTGTGTATTAACCCTCGACGGAAGCACGGGGCGTTATAAGTCTGACGTTCTGTGTGGCCATGTTTGTGCGCGCGTGTGTGCGTGTGTGTGTGTGTGTGTGTGTGTGTGTTTCTGTCTGTCTGTGGTAACATAACTTTTGAACGGGTAAACCGAATTCGTTGCGGATTCATTTACAAATTTTTAATGCGATTTAATGCGAAAGCTGATAAACTTAATCGAAATGGTTCTTATTACAGTTAGCTTTCGTCAAGAAAATTCAGTATTAAATTTTGCGTAGGCATCTACTTCAGGTTCCATATGATCTGATGAGTTCAGTTGCATTTAGGAGATTTTTTCTACTGTCAATCTTATTCGAAAATACACGAAATTGGCTATCTCCGTACATCGTGAGTAAATATAATTTTAAAGAAAAACGTAGAGTTTATTATTTTTATACAAATTATAAAATATTTATAAAACTCTGACGCGTCCATGTTAAAATCATGCGAGGCATGGCAGGGTCTATTTAAAAAACAATTTCGCGTGTTGCACGTCCGATCTATGTCTTACAGTAATGAATTGCAGACACACGCAGCATCTTAAGGCTACTCCTAGAGTATCTTATTTTAGAACGTGCGCAGTCCTTTACACGTCCATCTAATAACTCAATGTTTTTATGATATATGAGACAAAAATAGAAGCATATTAGATACGTTTTGTGCAAAATCGTGACAATATTTTCAACCGAACGCGATTTGTGAGAGCATTATATCTCTGAAACTCATGCTTGTAAATAATTTAAGCGCAGTAAACCAGCAAAAAACGGATTACAATTTCGTTATGAAGTCTCGATGCGATAATTTACTTTTCGAAAGTTAGGTAAACCCTCATATATTTTATTATTACCGTCAAATGTCTTATATATTAAAAAACAATGTTCTTATCCATAAAAAACTGTTAATAGCTGTTAATGTCAAGCGACACGAAGTTTACCGTGTCGGCTATTTAAAAATAAATTTAAACGCCTGTTTCATTTAATGTTTTAAAATACCAAAATTGAAATCCAACCATCGATTGAAGACTTGGAAGATGTGGTGACATATTATTATTTGAGAACCCAATTTGAGACATTGTTTATTAAAATATTTGTTCAACTAGTGTTTATTTTTTTTATGACTCTGCCCGAGTTTAACCAAATTTCTATAAATAAATAAATATTCCTGGACAAATTATATAAATTAAAACTAACCCAAAATAAGCAAATTATATGCGAGTGTTATATGTCAATGATACTTATACATAGAAATACTTATATAGATACTAGAATAAACACCCAGACCCAGAAATACAGACATCTAAATGATCATCATACAAAAGTCTGCCCGCGTTCTGAATTGAACCTACTTCTCACGGTTAGTCGGTGAAGTAAGACGTGTACGCTAACCCCTCAACTAAGGAGACGGTCCTATAAAAATATAATCTTCATAGTAACTGTCATAAAATATGCTTTCTGGCATATTAAAATAACTTCGCCACTTTTTTAGCAATTTCACTAGATCGGAGAAATGATTTGAGGTATTACCATAAAAAAACCTATTTTCAGACTTGCATCTTAGACGAGCATACCAAGTTTCGCCACGATCTGCCTGTAACTTATTATCGCTTAACATCTTAAAATAACATTATATTAACATTGCGTTGATCCTTGTCACTTTAAGAAAGCGCGTACTCTAGACTAGCTCTTGCTCTATGGTCCCGTCTGTCAGCCGGGTGCAATTAGGGCGGTGCAATTACCAGTCAGCTACTCGGGCGGTAGGTCAAGCGATTTCCCGACGGCACCGACGACGCCGGCGCCAACGCTTGTGCAACGTCGAGTTGACCGTCCTGGAGGTCGATGATCTAGATGTATATAGATTTTGCGGATTGTTGTATTTTATAAAAAAACGGATCTGTTTGCCAGTTATTTGTTTTCAACCTCAAACAGAAAAAGAGGAGTGTATAACTTTGACTTGTTTGTGTGTGTGTGTGTGTGTGTGTGTGTGTGCGTGTGTGTGTGTGTGTGTGTGCGTGTGTGTGTGCGTGTGTGTGTGTGTCAAATGCTGAAGCGATAGCGATTATTTACAACTACATTATGGAAAGGTTTTGTCAGAGTTATTCATAATTTAAAATTTTCCTTTATATAATTATATTTATATTTTATTATAAGTCATTAACGTTATTTTAGGTGAAGTGTTGTATAAGTAATTTCACTATTACTGAAATGATGAAGAATATAGTTAGCCTAGAATCTCTTTTACCGTTTTCGAAATCAATAATAATAAAGAATCAACATCAACCTCGTAATGAAAAGAAAAGTAGAGATCGAAAATGGAAACATAGTACGCTAAAGAACGCTTAGTCACTGTTTTCTTGAAGCGCTTAAAAGAAAGTTATATCATTCAGTGGCTCCATTCACGTAACAAGCTTACATTAAAATAAAGCGCTTCAATCTGTATTTATGTAAATTATTTTAAATGTTTCTATCGTGGGTTTATAAGAAAAAAAGCATCTTTACGCCCATATCCCCGAAGAGGTAGGCAGAGGCACAACCAGGACACCCACGACTAGCCGAAGACACTAAGTCCCACAATTTGATAGGTGGCAAGCTTATCGCCAAACGGGCACATATCCAACCCCGAGCAACATTTTTTTTATTAAAAAATTGGAAAAACCCAATTTTCTTTTTATTACCCGACCTGGGATTCAAACCCGGGACCTCATGCAGTAAATTCTGACAACTGAACCACTAGACCACAAATGCGATTAAAAGAAACTACACAGAAACCTTATATATCAACTACAAAGTGTGTAGGTAAAACACTTATAAATCACTGTACGGATTATAGGTATCACTGCATTGACCTGACTGAAACCTATGTAATAACATTGTGTTAACACCCAATAAAATAGAATTACCATGTTGGTCATGGTCAAAGAATGTGACCTGCCCGTAGTAACATTTGTGTCAGGGACGTTTCTTATCTAGTTGGATCGATCTCGATTTCAAAACATTTACGTTTTTGTAAATATACATACAACGTTCTTCAATTACCTGGAAAGCTTCAGTTGGGAAGCGAATTCCAAACTATACCAAAATAGAAAAGTATACGAACAAAATGTTATATTAGTGTGGTCTTAGTAAATATAGACCACACTATTAAATAAGTCGCCTCTGTGGTCTAGCGGTTCAGTTGTTGGACTTGAGTGCACGAGGCCCCGGATTCGAATCCCGGGTCGGGCAACAAAAAGAAAATTGGGTTTTTCCAATTTTCTAATAAAATAAACGTTGTTTGGGATTGGATTTGTGCCTAGTTGGCGGTAGGCTTGCCACCTATCACATTGTGGGACTTAGTGTCTTCGGCTAGTCATGGCTGCTCTGGTTGTGCCTCTGCCTATCTCTTCGGGGATATAGGCGTAAAGATACTTTTTTTTCGTAAATATAAAGTTTTTTTATCCGACTTAATGTTATTAATTTGACTGTATGTTTTTTGTATGTTTGTTACGCGATGACTTAGGCTAACATCAACCTATTTTAATCGTTATTTTTTGGTAAGGTAGGCTATGATTTTCAGGTGGTCCTGTATACATTTTATCACAATCCGATTAGTGGTTTTGAATTATTCCTAAGACAATAGGCCTATTATCCCGACCACAGGGCAACGAGGCACCTACTAGACGTGGTCACCTTATAACGCCTGAACGGATAGGCACATCATTTTTCCTATTTTTTAGTGTGTAGAACAAGTTCATATTAATATAAAAACCGGGAAAATTACATAGAAAATACATACATACATATCTTCACGCCAAGTCGCTTACGGTGTAGACAGAGAGTATCGAGTGCCAAACCTCACGATCCTGGCAAACCTGTCTAACTTCCTTCACTATCATTGCCCTTTTCATACAAATACGCCGGTTTCGGAGACTCTTGATACCACCCTCGGATAATATCCGAGTGATCTGATCGTGGAATGTCAACCTGGGTCTCCCCGGGTACCTACATCCATCCATATACGCATTGTATATCTATTTTATCAATCTTTCATCTGTCATTCTTTCCGCATGACCGAACTACACTTACCATACCATACATAGAAAACTAGAAAAAATACTTCATGTTTTCATACAAACTGCGTACAACTGTCAGTGTGTGTCAGTGTGTTAGTCGACTAGTAGTATCAATAATATTTATATGGGCCACCTCGAAATCATTGGCTTTTAAAAAAATAATTATCAAATCATGTAACGATATTTGAATAAGTTTTTGAAATTTTACTGGTATTTAATTATTCCGCATATACGCCTCATGTTGTTCATATCAAAGGGTCCTCTTACACGGACACAGAAATACAACCTTATTGCATTGTTAATAAGGTCGTGGTTTTAGTAAAAGCAGTAATATAATAAATCATGTAACGATATTTGAATAAGTTTTTGAAATTTAACTGATATTTAATTACTAGCTGCTACCTACGGCTTCGCCCGCGTTTTCACAGAAACCCGGTGTGCGATCGGGATTAAAAATAGCCTATATGTTAATCCAGGTCACAATCTATCTGTCTTCCAAATTTCAGACAAATCCGTTCAGCCATTCGAGCGTGAAAGAGTAACAAACATCCATACATCCATACTTACAAACTTTCGCATTTATAATATTAAAAAATAATAATAATAGGATTCCGCATATACGCCTCATGTTGTTCATATCAAAGGGTCATCTTACACGGACACAGAAATACAACCTTATTGCATTGTTAATAAGGTCGTGGTTTTAGTAAGAGCAGTAATATAATAATGACATGACAATACAGGCCCTGACACAATGTCGCCTATAAGTGTGACATTTATGTCGCGTAGAATTCCAGCCAACTTATCTAAACTGACACTGAGGAATGCCCTCAAAAGGAATGTGATGATAAAACTCGCCAAACCAATATTTGCAAATATTAACCGAGAAACAATGGAAATTCCTCACAATCATATCTTAATACTAATATGATATCTCAGAACAATATGTGTTAATAATTATCCTGTCATTACAGATATTATTTACACACAAACATACATACACACACACTACGTGATAACAGGGACTTCTCTTTTTAAACTACTTTTGTGCACATTTCGAAGAATCTCAATAATTAGAAAATTACTCAAATCTTAGAAAATTAGATCGCCTCTGTGGTCAAGCGGTCCGGGTGTTTGACTTGACTGAATGAGGTCCCGGGTTCAAATCCCGGGTCGACCAACAAAAAGATAATTGGGATTTTCCAATTTTCTAATAAAAAAAATGTTGGTCGGGATTGGAAATGTGGCCGGTTGGCGATAGGCTTGCCACCTATCACATTGTGGGACTTAGTGTCTTCGGCTAGTCGTGGGTGCCTTGGTTGTACCTCTGCCTACCTCTTCGGGGATATGGGCGTGAAGATACTTTACTTTTACTCAAATCTAAACCAACTAATATCTACATCGCTATTTTTTTTAATTGATTGACTGATAGTCTAGCCTGCTAGATTTTGTAAGTGGCCTTTTATTTAAATTTAGGTTCTAAAATTGAATAATGTCTATTTATTTTTGGATTAATACGTGTTATACGTCATAAAATATTTTTAAAACTAATTTAAACAAATAATAAAACTAGAAGCCTCTAATTTTAACTATGTGGTATACTTTACCTCTTGTAGTTTTTAGTTTAATTAAACAATTTAAAATTATTTTTAAAATGGTTCCTGGCTCTATCCGCACTTTAACGCTTTACCTCCCAAGCTGGTTCCAGCTGGGGGGGTAAAAAGTTAAGTAAGCAGAATAAAAAAATTTATTATTTTTATTTGTCTCGGGTATTTAATTACCATTACGCTTAGTTAAAAATAAAATCGGTTTAGCTAATTAGCAATGCGTAATAGAAAAACATTTTCATTAATAAGGCCAGTAACTATGAAATACACCTAAGTACTAGGTACTTAGGTATGTTACTGACAACATGGTCACATAAGTAAACAAGCTACTTTTAACTTCTAATTTCAAATACAAGGTTACATGTCATATTTTGATAGACAACCTTGTATATCCATTTTTAGTTTGCAATCTACAAAATATATTTGGATTAAGTAATACTTAAACAAGAGTTCTTTTTAGCTGTAAAATTGGGCCATTTAAAAGTGTGCTATGTTTACATACAATAGTAAAAAAACAGACTGTAGACCTTATCGCTAGCAAACAAAAGTGAGGAATGTCGGGCTAAGCAATTACTTTTTAGAAGAAACTAGCAGCCTGTTCCGACTTCGTTCGGATGGTAATTTTTTTTAACATAAATTGAGATGTAAACTATCCTATATTTCAAGTTGGATCAAACTACACACGATTTACAAATTTAATTGAAATCGATTGATTTAGAAGTCCAACGCGGACACACAACGTAACACGTTATTTATATGTATATTAACATAAATCATATTAAGATAGGCAAGCATATCGATTCACAATTCGCCTAGTGGAAAGTAATGTTAAAGTTACAGATAGATGACATCAAAGACAGCATCCATTCACTCTTGCTTTGATTCGGATATCAAATCCCTTGAAATTCACTTCCCTGAAACTTTATATGGAAGCGAATTTCAACTCTGTACGGATAACCATAGGCAGTAAAATTTTAAAAATCCGACTTCAGGTATTTTATTACCACGTCGCGAATTGATAACTCTTTCTTTGAAAGAAAGCTTTTGATTCCGATATCGTTTTGAGATAACCAATAATAATAGTTAAAAATAGCTGCCGTTTAAAAAGCAGCCAATTCTTGTCAATACTACAATACAAACAATTGTCAATAACAATACCAGTTTGGCGCAACTTTCATATAAAAAAATAAGTTTGCTATGTTTTTTATTCGCCCAAATCATTTGACACTAGTTGCCTTATATCTGAATGCATTTAGACTTACTTTCAAATTATACGGGTTATACTTTTTCAAGTAAACTTTATACAAATTCGGGTTTGCGACGTATCTATGGAAGACCCGCCTCTTATTACGTAGTATTTATATACTCTTTGAACAATACAAACAAGAGCACTGGTAGTACACTACCGTGCTGCAAGGCGTACTTGCAGGGATCCAGCGCCTTACCGATTCCTGTCGCTGCAATGAGAATGTCATTTTTCGGTTTTTTAGGCTATGCTATACTTACTGGTTTGTTCCTATAATTCAGCAACAGGATAGTGAGGCGCCTACAACATCTAGTGTATATATAGGCCCGGGTTTTCCCTACTTTCGGAAGAGCCGCTTGCTTGTTCGTTTTATTATCACATAAAAATACATTTCATAACAAAAAGTTCATATTAATAAAATTTGAAGGCCAACAACCAGACAGATTATGTATATCGCGTATGACCAGACTACGAAAGTGAGGAACACGTATTCTATGGCAGCAGCAATAGGAAAGTGAACCGAGCTCAATCGTCCCCAAATTTTACCATCCCATCTTATGCCTGGTTCCTATGTTCAAGAAACGAGTCGTTTATATTATATATCTAAATACGGTTACTTGTTTTTGGTAGTTAACTCTGAACATTGTATTTTAAATATGAGTAACGTGGATTACGTTTCGTTGATTAAAGGTTTGGTTGACAAACGAAACTTTCGTCCTACGAGCTGCTTGAAAGGAAAGCAGATGCCATATTTTTCTAAGGAGCCCGCGTCCGACAGCTGGAAATATACTATTGAAGAAGGAATTTAAGAACGTGTTAACATTCGGAGTATCTGTGTGTAAAAGCTTTTTTATTTTACAGAAAAATTTTAATTTACAGAACATTGTATAAGACGTATCTCTATGCTTGTATCCCCGAAGTAAGTAGACCATACAATATAACCAGGCAGCACCCACGATTAGCCGAAGGTACTACTAAATCCTATAATAAGTTAATCTAATATGGCCCTATCGCAGGCACCGTTATTTTTATAAAAAAAACTAACTGCATAAGCATTAAGCATTGTTTTTCCATTTTCCCTGGTTTTCTTTTTGCAAGAAAGAAGTTTTTACTGTCACAATCTGACCCTAGCAAACACAACAAAAAAAGAATAAACAAAATAGGGCTATCAATCCAAGCGTGATGCGATAACCGCGCGAAATGGGGGTACATTTTAAGTATCTTCACGCCCATATCCCCGAAGAGGTAGGCAGAGGTACAACCAAGGCACCCACGACTAGCCGAAGACACTAAGTCCCACAATGTGATAGGTGGCAAGCCTATCGCCAACCGGGCACATTTCCGATCCCGACCAACATTTTTTTTAATAAGAAAATTAGAAAAATCCAATTTTCTTTTTATTGGCCAACCCGGGATTCGAACCCGGGACCTCATGCAGTCAAGTCCAACACCCGGACCGCTAGACCACAGAGGCGATCAATTACATACATACATACATACATACATACATACATACATTTTTATGTGTATAGATAAAGATTGAAAATAATAAACGCACGTTACAAGAATGGAAAAATCAAATTTAAATATTATACTAGCATATAGTTCCTCCAAACCCAAGACCGATGATTTGCGAAATGGTTTTTGACATTCTACATATTTGACGTTTTTCATTTCTGGGCCTCTGCGTATTTATTTAATACTGATAACAATATTAAAATGAATATTGGTTCTCTACGTACCAACATGGTATTTTGGTTTGCATATATACTTTTCTTGCAATAAACGTCCAAATCGCATAAAAAACTATATGCAAATATTATTTGTTAATCCTCCTTAATTATTCCTTGATCCCTTTTAATACTCAATACCCTTATTTATTTTATAACCAATTTTCTAAAATATATATATATTTCTGTGACAAACTTTTATTTGTGCGGGTTATTCCCAGCAGTAGACTTGAGAAGTGCTATATAATATATGACGTATAAAATAAGCCTAAACATTTAGGAGGAGTTTTCCTATAGTAGGAGTACCCTTTAGAAGGAGATTTCTTATGATCACCTTCCGTCTCTATCATCATACCAGTCGATTACATTAAGATGTAATTCATTGTCAATGCTAAAAATCAGTTCTATCGATTCCTTAAAAAATTAATCGTAAAATTCCACCCAGACTAACACGCTTACATTGCAAGTTTAATAAATAGCTTCTAATATTATATAAAGATAAAAACAATAAACGCTACCAAAGATATTAGGAAGCTACAAGAATGTAACTCTCAAAATGGTGAGAGGTGAAACTTTATTTTAATTCCTAGTCAATTTCCTGTATTTTAAATACCATAAGGTCAATATTGTTATTGTTCTTACGATTTTTGATACTAAAGAAAGATACTAATAACTACGACGTAAAAAAATCTTGGACGGTTTTTCTTTTATTGAAAGGCCAAAATAATTAGAAATAAGTTTTCCTTGTTTTGTGAAATTATTTTTTCATTGTTTTAATCATCTCTTGTATCTTATTAATCTCTTGTGTTGTTTATGTTTTGTTAATCTCTCGTAATGCCTGATTCTTTACTATGGACGGAAAAAATTGGCAAGGAGCAAACGAGAACATAAATGTTATACAAGAGACAGTACACACCTTAACGATTGTACTTCCTAGTTGTATTTCCTAAATTTCGGCCAACACGTAACGATTGAGAGGTCAGTGGAGCCATAAATTCATGAAGAGCCAGTCTTCATCCTCAGCTAATTATTTCATAATCAAAATGTTCTAGAAAAATACTGCGATATATCTAGGGCAATGTAAATAATGGAAAACCTAAAATTAAGTAACAGCTTCTGATATTTCGCATTTTTTTTACATAACAGGTACAGTAAATCACGAGAAACAAATATGAATTTCTCTTCCCAGCATTATTTAAACATATTAATAAGATTATGATATCTAAACAGGTTTCGTAATCGTAAAACTCAAGATATCTACTGTGCTTCCGTTTGTTTATTAAAATATTTACATCAGTAAAATTTTTGCGCTTTTTAGTATTTTCGGCTAGTTGTGGGTGCCCTGGTTGTGCCTTTGCCGACCTGATCGGGGATTTTTTTTCATTTATATGATATAAAGATATGTCTCGTCCTGGATGCCTGACCAACAAACATAAAGTCTAGGTACTAGGTTGGAAACTTCAACATTTTAACTTTATATGAAAAAGGTATTCATATTTGTATGAACCTATTAACTTATGTAGGTGTTTCACAGAATATGTTGAAATTTTAGTTCCTTACATGCGATAAGAATTTAGAAGGTAGGTTTATGATATTATTTTATCCATACATAAATAGAATAAGGCATAATTAGCCAGATATTGTATTTGATTTAAAACAATTTAATAACTCTTAACATAATAAGTGCCTAACTAGGTACTAAAGATGATTATCTCTATAACTAATACGCATGTCGTGCAATTAGATACGATAGAGGCATATGAATATAAATAAATAAGCAAAACACAAACTATAAAAAACAATGTTTTACTTCAAATTTGTTTGGAATTATAAAAGTACATGAGCATTTCGTTGTGTACAACGAAACACGTAATCAATTGTGTACTTTTATGGGACTAATAAAAAAAAAGTATCTTCACGCACATATCCCCGAAGAGGTAGGCAGAGGTACAACCAAGGCACCCACGACTAGCCGAAGACACTAAGTCCCACAATGTGATAGGTGGCAAGCCTATCTGGCTAGGTTGGCACCGGGCACATTTATAATCCCGAGCAACATTTTTTTTTTATTAGAAAATTGGAAAAATCCAATCTTGTTTTTGTTGCCCGACCCGGGATTCGAACCCGGGACCTCATGCAGTCAAGTCCAACAACTGAACCGCTAGACCACAGAGGCGATGGACTAATAAAAGATTTTAAAATATTTGAAATAGTTATCATTTTACCTAATTATTGCTCTGGTTATTTCTTTTTGTATAATAGGCTGTTTAATTAATTTAATTAGTTTGTTAAAAGTTCGATAAATATTTCCACAGTAAGTACAAGTTATTACTATTTTTATTAAAAACGAATTTATTTAAAACGGGTTAAGACTTTAAAATAAGTAGAATATAACCATAATATTCGCATAATCATTATAATGACGATATTATTAACTTTTAATCAAATTTAGTAAAATTAAATAAATTGTAACAAGTGACTTCATTTGTTTACTATTATTGTAGAGTTAGAAATATTTTTTAAAGAAAATTCAAGAAGATATTTAATTATTTAAAATATGATAGATATCCAATATCCAACAATACCCCAACATTTTTATAGCCATGAAAATATTTATTGTGCATATTTGTAATTACTAATACATATTTGCATAAACCTACATAAATTTGTAATTAATTTTATAAATAATAATTTAATTCAATAAATTATGACAAGTGACTTCATTTGTTTACTGTTATTGTAGATTAAGAAATATTTTTAAGGAAAATTCAAGAAGATATTTAATTATTTAAAAAATTATATCCAATATCCAACAACACCCCAATATTTTCATAGCCGTCAAAATATTTATTGTGCATAATTGTAATATACATGTTTGCATAAACCTACTTTTTGTAAAAAAAAATATAAATTTTAATTTAAGTTATTTCATTTGTTTACTATTGTAGAGTCGGAAATATTTTGGAGAAAAATTCAAGTTGATATTTAATTATTTATAACATAATATCCTGTAAAAATACCTCAATATGTATACCCGTGAAATTTTTTTGTGCAAGTTTGCAATATATATGTTTGCAAAATCTACTTAAAGTTGTAAATAGTTTTATAATTTTTAAAAGTAAAATATCAAACTACTAGTAAAAAATCACATACAAATATTTTATTATTTCTTTTCCAATATTCAATACAAACGCACAAAGTAACCATAGAGTGCGAAAAACGCACCGTTTGAGGTTGCGGGTAAATTACCTTCCTAAAATAACAATCTTACCTGATTTGCCACTTCTGGGACTCCCAAGCACTACAACCCTTATACGATTCACAGTCATCTTCATTTGTGCTGATTTTATTTTCACTCTAAAATAAAACGGGCATTTTCATATCATTGTTACACAGTTCACTTGCGCGATGTCGATATCGTTATCGTAAATACGCTCGACAAGTCCGAGAAGCAAGCGACGAGTGCACCGTCTCGACGACTATCTACCAGAGCGTTGCCAATGCGACTGCCGGCGTCTGCCCGCCAACTCTCATCATAACCGCGTGCGCAGCCTCCGATTATACGGACCACAGCCTACAGACTACGTATAGCCTCCGTTCTAGTTTTACGTATGCGCATACGTACTATGGAATGCCTCTCATTATCTCATATTCATATTATTATCTCCATCAGACTTCTGAATCATTACCACACAAATGATGTTTATCTCTAATTTGTCTCGACGCTTTGAGCAATAATTTTAATTGACCATTATTGATAACTTGAATCTACTAAGTTCTTCCTTCTAATTGCAACACTGAGAAGAGACAATGTTGATTTCTATATTTTGTGCACTGTACTCGTACCTACTCAAGGAATGCCTGTTATTATTTCATGTTCATGGTATTATCTCCATCAGACTTTTGTATCATTATCACCCAAAAAATGATTATCTATTAGTATAATCTGTTGTGACACTTTCAGTAATCATTTTAGTTGATTATTTTTGATAACTTTAATACACACACATACATATCTTCACGCCAAGTCCCTTACGGGGTAGGCAGAAAGTATCGAGTGCCAGACCTCACGATCCTGACAAACCTGTCTTGCTTCCTTCACATTCATAACCCTTTTCATACAAACACGCCGGTTTCGGAGAATCTTGACACCACCCTCGGATAATATACGATTGATCTGATCGTGAAATATCAGCCTTGGTCTCCCCGGGTACCTACATCCATCCACATTCGCATTGTATATCTGCTTTGTCAATCTTTCATCTGTCATTCTTTCCACATGACCGAACCAGCGGAGCATGCCCTTTCGCGTTTTAACTTTAATAATAACTTTAATAATTGTACATTATTCTTCTTGCGCTAGTTTATAAAACTGAGAAGAAACAATGTTGATTTTAAGCCTTTTATGCAGTTTTACGTACCTATGCCACGTTCTGTAGAACGACTCTCATTATCTCAATTTCAAATTTATTATCATCATTTTCATCAGGCTTCAGAATCAATACTACACAAATGATGATTATATAGATAATTGGTATCCAATTGGTTTCAGCATTTTAATTAGGTAATCGTAGTAATATCAACAAAGTATTTTTGTACCCTCCTACTTAGATCCCA
Organism: Calephelis virginiensis; assembly: GCA_002245475.1. NCBI lineage: Eukaryota > Metazoa > Arthropoda > Insecta > Lepidoptera > Riodinidae > Calephelis > Calephelis virginiensis. Next base: position 13,048 of record NJDC01006919.1, on the reverse strand, counting down.
CAACCCACCATCACTTTCCATCCATTACGTTGTGCACCATTATACACACCTGCACATATCCTACCATATCCTACTATCTTTTTCTTTTCACATGATTCTGATAGGAGAAAATGCAGAGCTCTGTACACTATTGTCCGTCATTATCTTATATTCATATAATATTCTCCATCAGGACTTATTATGAGGGAAGTTCTACTGTCTACTATATACTGCAAATAAAAATATACAAAACGTATCTCCGAATACTTATGATTCTGTCACACTCATCTAACTTTTTTTGTACGATTTTTTCTATTTTGATTATGGGGACGCAGAAATATATTTCATAAAAGTAATTTTGAGACTGGAATATAAAAATATGATTCAACGCATCAAAATAATAAATCGAAATTAGTTAAATGTTGGAGGGATTGCAATACGAAATTTGCCGGGTCGGCCAGTCCATTACAAGGCTGACTTAGTAAGAAGTAGCAAGTAATAACATTTTAGAATTTTGTTTTATTACATATATTGAATATTACTAATTAACTGATATATCGATACGTATCAGCACACTTTCTTATACATACATATAACAAAATCATAAAAGAGATTTGTGTATCCTGAAACACTTCAGGAAAAACAATGACTATACAAACTGAATACGGATTGAAGTCGAATACTTTTTTAATTTTCTATTGTCACGGAGCAGCATCACGAAAAACGAATCTATAATTAAGTAATTTTGTTCGAAATTGTTTGCATTGTACATTGATCCAACTTAAACCATATGTTTCATAATCGGTCCATAGTAATAAAATTACCTTTATAATCTATACTTGTTATCGTCGGCACTTGGTGGAATTCCATTGTATACACACTTTTTTGAAGTAAACGCTAGTAATTATCCACTATACACTTTATTTAATACTTTTCGTAACTTTATAGCCAACCGGTTTCACAATTTATAACATCATCAGGGCTTTACTAAAGTGAAACCGGTTGGCCATAAAGTAACAAAAAGTATGAAAGTGTATAGTGTATAGAAAGCGTTTACTTAAAAAAAGGTCGTATAAAATTATATTTCATTAAAGAAAAATTATAACGAAAACGCTAAACGAAGCCGGGGGTTTTGTTTATAATACCACATGACTATTCACTACCAATGGTAATAAATAACTGGCAAGAAATGCCTTTAAATAAAAGGTCTATCCTATAAGGTTGTAAACCTGTACTAGTCTGAATATCCGGTCTAGATTGGGCGCGTCTGCGACATGTCAAGGTGAGAGCGACGTGGAGGCGCCTGGAGTTAATTTATTGGTACTAGGACTTGGTTCTGACCGCCCAGTCTAGAACTCCCAGAAAACCTACATTAGAATTTCTTAGTGGATGGAAATATATACCAGAGACACAATATCTATATATTAATTATACTTATAACCAATGTCTGGAGACCTGGTCTGTAGACCACGGTTGTCTTTTACTATCAGGAGCGTCTTTTGCTAGTTCACTATTTTGTCCCTTAAAGCGGAAAACCTAATAGCAAAATTAGAAAATCAAGCTATAACTCATTTTCAGCGTGTTGGTCCGAACTCCTTTGCAGAACAGACCATTTGCCTTCCTGCATCAGACAGCTCGCAAAAGGCGAGCATAGGCTTACCGTCACTAACACCGTTAAATCTGACTAGGTGGTAGAGTTTTGCAGCGACTCGCCCGGATTGGTACCACCGCCTTACATATTCCTGCCGCTATAATGTCAATGCTTGCCGGTGACAGTTTGGCAACGCACTATTACCACCTTTTGTATCTCTAGGCAGCGTGAATTTCTTAACATGAGGAAATCTGTCTGCTTGTTTGCCTTCCAATATCATAAAAATAATAATAATAACAATAGTTCACGAATTTAATTAGGCATTTTTGTTTTACTTTAATGTTAACGTTTTTAGGTAATATTAAATTATGTATAAATAAACTATGTCGTTGTAAAGATCTAACAAACATCCATCCTTTGTTAGAAACTTTCGCATTTATAAAATTAGTAAGATTAATTGCTAACGTGAATATACAAAAAACTAACTAGACATTAAGAATCTCGTTCCTAACTAGGATATACATACTTTAATTATAACATTATACACGTTTTAATACAGTAATTAAATAATCAGCTATGAATGTGTCTTGAAATAAAAACTATTCAGTAGTCCACATCGCAATGCAGCATAATTACATTTAGAATAAGTCTCAAATAGAGGAAACACACTACCATAGAGTCGAACATAGCTTAACCGTCTGAATAAGCAAACAGGCACTTGTCAAATACTTGTACTTTATGGTACTAAAGTAACTTCACGGCCACATCCCCGAAGAAGTAGGCAGAGGTACAACCAGGCACCCACGACTAGCCCAAGACACTAAGTCTCACAATGTGATAGGTGGCAAGCCTATCGCCAACCGGGCACATATCCAATCCCTACCAACGTTTTTTTTATTAGAAAATTGGAAATAACCCAATTTTCTTTTTGTTTTCCGACCCGGGATTCGAACCCTGGACCTCAGGCAGTCAAGTCTAACAACTGAACCATTAGACCTCAGAGGCGATAATTTATTTATTTATTTATGGTATTTGAAGAAAAACTGATCCTGATAGAAAGGAAAACATGTCCGCCAAAAATTTCAATGGTTCGTTACTTATCTGAGGTATCAATTTAGTAAACAATTTCATAAGCATCCTAACCCTCTAAACAAACAAACTAATGTTATGGCTGTAGAAACAAGTAGGGTCACATTTCTTAATTTTTACATTTTTCACAGTAATTAAATGGTTAAATTAAATTTGTAAATAACTGTGCAACAGACAATACAGTGAGTTTGTTAAAAATACAATTAAAACTAACTTAAAATCGCCTTTGTGATCTATCGGTCCAGGTGTTGAATTTGACTTCATGAGATCCCGAGTTCAATTCCTGGGTCGCGCAGCAAAAAGAAATTGCGGTTTTTCCAATTTTCTAATAAAAAAATGTTGTTCGAGGTTGAATATATGCCTGGTTGCGATAGGCTTGCCACCTATCACATTTTGGGACTTAGTCTCTTCGGCTAGTTGTGAGTGCCCTGGCGCCTCTGCCTACCTCGTCGGGGATATGGACGTGAAGATACTTTTTATAAAAAAATAAACTTTATATATTTAAACTTTGTTTAATACAGACATTAAATAGTTATTTACAAAACTAGAATATGCAACAGTCAACCCACAATGCAAGTATATCAAGAATGTATCTCAAATAAAGAAACCACATTTGCATAGAGTTAGAGACTAGAGTCCAACACTCAGTTTCACTACTCATTAAGGAAAGTTGAACTGGAAAAAAGCGCCACGATGGCGGCTTCCCGGCGCAGGCGCAAATCGCTTGCTGCCTCTCCTTCCTAGTATGGCTATTAAATCGTGTCTATACTTATGACATAAATGTAACATTAACATTTTGTAAATTTAACAACTGCTGTCTGTAACCTATGGTTAAAAAGAAGGTTGAGTTTAGGTGACACGTTTCCCGCGTTGGCCTGGGCCAATAATATATAAGTAAATATATAAATATAAATAAGCATATTTTTTTATTTTGATATACAGTTTGCTGTATTGCAGTATTTGCAGAAAAATATATTAAATCGAAATATGCAGGGTGACATCTAAAGCACCAGCCAAATTTTGAGAAACAGTTTGGAATCTATAACATTTTTGTTTTTAAATAAAACTAAAAATTAAAAAAAAACAATTTATAATTTTAATCCGATGCAAAATACAAGATGCATGGTTATAACGTAAACAAAACAAAACTGTATCCCAACGACAGCAGTAGCCTTCGCAGGCTGGTGACGTCATGACTCGTACTAGACTGTTTTAAATAAATGTTCATAGTAAATATTATAATTTGACAACAATACTCAAATAAATTATGATTTAAGCCGATACCCCATTATATTAAAATTAAGCAGATCCTTTCAAAGTTACCCTGTATACAGTGAACACTAGGCACGTGGCACCTGAAATGTGAAGTTGCAAGTAAAATTTATAATTTTCGAACATCAGCAAAGTAACATTTCTTCACGAAACTGGGAAAAGCTTACAAAAAAATTATCTAAATTAAGTTTTAAGATAGCAATACTGACTTTCAAAAGTTAATAACTAGTTTCGTAATGTAAACGCAGCCTTACTACTTGTACAGATCCTTTATAATTTATGCAACTAGCATCATGTGACTGCTTTTTGTTAGTGTTATTTATAGCTTAAGAGGCATTCATGTTTTATTGGTGTTACCCTATCAAGCCAAAGGGAATGTAATTGTATAATAAGTGATTATTATCAATCGTGTGACTACTAAAGAAACTTCGTTTATTAAAACCGACTTTAAAAGTAAAAAGTAAAAAAATAATAAAGATTTAATATTAATTATATGCTACATTATTATTATATATGGTGAAAATAGGTAAAATAAAAACGAATGGGCCTACCTGCAAATGTTTATGGGACCAATTCGAAATTATTCCGCATTAAAAAAAATACGTAAATCGGTTCAGAAACCACGGAGAAATCGATGTATATACATAAATTAAATAATATATACCGGCCGAATGGAAAAATTCTTTGAACTCGGTTAAAAAGAGTTTTAATTTTAAGAAAGATAAGGAAGTTACTTGAATATGCGACAACTCGCACGGATCAGCACAAGTAAGGAACATATTCCTGCCACTAAAACTTCGATGCTACTTGCTTCCAGGAGAGGGTAAGGCAATCCCTACCCAGGCAAGTTGCTGCACAGCACTCTGTCACCACGGTCTTGCAGGGGTTTCTCACGAGCTGCCTGGCAAATAGCGAACCAACACAAATGCATACAACAGTAAATTCTTAAGAAGAATATCACACATTACACTTTAAAATGTACTTTGTCTTTTTTATGATATTGGAAAGCAAACAAGCAGACGAATTTCCTGATGGTAAGAAATTCACGTCGCTTAGAGACACCAACGGTGGTAATGGTGCGTTGCCAACCTGAAGCTGGGATGTTAGGCCTCGAGCAAAGGTAAGCTTACCGGCTACCTTACCCTCCGAACGGGAACACGTCAACAGCAAGCACTGACGTTATGGCGGCAGGAATAGGTAAGGCGGTGGTACCAATCCGGGAGAGTCGCTGCGAAACTCTACCACCTAGTCAGATGTCACGGTGTTATCACTAACTAATCGAAACTAATCGAAAAAGGCGAGCATGGGCTTACCGGTGACGGTATAATAATAATAATGCTCGCCTTTTTCGAGCTGCCAGGCATAGGAAGGCAGATGGTCTATTCTGCAAAAGAGCCCGGACCAACACAGGGTAAAACATTATCAGTTAAATACTTTTATATTTAGGGTATAATAAATTATTTCGATTCTATCAGTTTTCAATATATTAACATTTCAATAATAATGACATTGTTGCATTAATTTATTATTCTCAAAAACAACATTCATTTAAGATAACTCTGTCAATTAAAATAACTTATTTTGGTTATAATTAAATCATTTTAATTATTGCTACATTGGTCTTAATTATTTTAACCTTACGCAATGTCATAGTAGAAAAATTTAATGATTACAACAGTATAGATTTCGCATATTCATTGTTCAATTTAAATTGTAATTCAATTACTTATCAACAACTTGAGTAACAATGTTAATAAGTGGCTATTTATTTTAGTCGTGAGCTAAACATTTCGTAAACGGTATCGCGTGGCAAAACTCGTTTATTTGGCTCACAATGGCGCTGTTCACACTCGCCCATTAAACATTACATATCTATCCATCTCTTCGCCTTTTAAGGGCCTTTTGTTTAGCTAGAAAATGTTTTGTCACATTACAAAAATGCCCTTTAAGCAAACATTTTGTTGCAACCAGCCGGTTTGAACATAGTTCTAGGTTTTTAACATCTTAGCTTATAATATTTTTTTAGTGCAATTTAATGTTCATTGAAAACTAGCGAAATGTTGCTATATATCCAAAATACAAAATCTAGCCTCTGTGGTCTGTGGTCTAGCGGTTCGGCGTCGGACTTGACTTCTTGCGATTCCTCGTTCTACCCCCGGGTCAGGCAACAAAAAAAATGGAGATTGTGCATTTAAATTTTCTAATAAAAATAACGTTGCCCGGGATTTGGTTACCGGTTGGCGATAGGCTTGCCACCTATCACATTGTGGGACTTAGTATATTCGGCTAGTTAAGGGTGCCCTGGTTGTGCCTCTACCTACTCTTCGGGAATATGGGCGTGAAGATACTTTACTTTATACAAAATTAAGACCTAAATTAATGGACATGCAAGCGTCTGGTGGCAGTTCATTCATAAAAGCAAGTTAAATACGCATGATAACCAAATCAACAAACTTCTTAACCTATTTATAAATTCCTGATAATTTCACTGCATTTGAAATGTTTCAAT
>NJDC01006918.1:119658-134914 GCA_002245475.1 Calephelis virginiensis | reverse complement strand
TTTTACTAAACTAATATCTATTATATCTACCACAAAGTCAAGTCCAACACTGGAGTACTAGACTATATAAGCGACTTTAGTAACAACAGTACTATTAATAATTAATAGGTTCTAAAACACTACGTCGATTTCTAGGTATCATATTCTGCTGCCATAACTCGCCATTGTCGTCTTCCAGTTTGGGCAGGACATGTTGTAATCTGCTTAAGCAAAATCTTTGTCATCCCAGTCTCAGGTCTGCAACTCAATTTAATATAGTAGTGTTTGTAGGCAGTATGTGTGTTGTATTTCTGCCGTTACGAAATTTGTTGCCTGGAAGGAAACTAATCGTATAAAAAAAATGAGATAAGGCCCGCCATATAAGTTCAGAATAACTCCATACGGAAAAATCAAAACGGAATTTCATACGCAACTAATACACATTGTTATTTGGACCTACCACAAATATCAGTCTTTCTGTGCGGATTTTTTCTCGGCTTGTTTTTTTATGATATTGGAAGGCAAACAAGCAGACGGATTTCTTGAGAGACACCAAAGGTGGTAGTGATGCGTTGCCAATCTGTGGCCGAGACGTTAAACCTCGAGCAAAAGTAAGTTTACTGGCTACCTTACCCTCCGAACAAGAACACTTCATCGGCCAGCACGGACGTTATGGCGGCAGGAATAGGTAATGGGTACCACCCCATCCGGGCGAGTCGGTGCGAAACTCTACCACCTAGTAGGATGTCATAACACCGTGACCTTACCCTTCGAACCGGAACACGTCATGACGTTATGGCGGCAGAAATAGGTAAGGCGGTGGTACCAATCCGGGTGAGTCGCTGCTAAACTCTACCACCTAGTCAGATGTCACGGTGCTAGTGACGGTAAGACTATGCTCGCCTTTTGTGAGCTGCCTTACAGGAAGGCAGATGGTCTATTATGCAAATGAGTACAGACCAACAAGGGGAATTTACGACGTATTTACTCATTTTAAAAATGGTTTAAGTAGAAGATTTACAATAAAATTATGGTTTACGTAAAAGTTAACAGAGATCGAGGTTATGGTTGTTTATGGGGCGTCACGTTTTAGATGTCGTGAACTTGCCTTGCGACAACGATGCCAGTTCTATTCGCACTACGTTTATGTCCTTTCAATGAGTATTTTTTTATTGCTTGGAAATCTTAATCTTCTCTGTGGTCTAGCGGTTCAGTTGTTGGACTTGACTGCATGAGGTTCTGGGTTCGAATCCCGGGTCAGGCAACAAAAAGGAAATTGGGCTTTTCCAGTTTTCTAATAAAAAACAAACGTTGCTCGGGATTGGATATGTGCCCGGTTGGCAATAGGCTTGCAACCTATCACATTGTGGGACTTAGTGTCTTTGGCTAGTCGTGGGTGCCCTGGTTGTGCTGCCTCTTCGGGGATATGGGCGTGAAGATACTTTTTTTTTGAAAATCTTAAATATTCGGTTCCAAGTACTCAAAGTACCTGGAATTTGGAGTTTTTGTATATTTCTCTATTTACTTGTTTCTCTCGTTTGACGAGAAATCTAAGTAATTTTTACCACATTTACACATTTGAAAAACATTTTTTAATAAATTATTTTAATTTTATAAAAACAATTCACATATTTTGTAATTTAAATTTTGTCTCTCAATTTGTCAAAATTGGTTAAGTGGAAATGAAATTTATGATTTGTGGTAACGTTACTAACGATTGAGGTTAGATATACTTAACTCGTAGATTATGGAAAGTCACGTACTGGCTCTCGTAAATTTCTGTCTTACGATAGCGATGCCAGGTGGATATGGATTAGGTTAAACACATTATTAACATTCTTGATGTTTCTACAGGAGGGTTATGATTCGATATATCACTACCTTTTGCCTACGGCTTCGCCCGCGTTTTTACAAAAGCCTGTTGTGTCCTCGGGATTAAAAGTAGCCTATATGTTAATTTAGGTCTCAATCTATGTGTATTACAAATTTCAGACAAATCTGTTGAGCCATGCGAACGTGAAAGAGTAACAAACATCCATACATACATATGTACTCACAAACTTTCGCATTTATTAGTGGTAGAATTTCGATCTCCAGGATAGGCAACAAAAAATAATTAGAAAATGTATATTTTCTATCTTACAATAAAAATAAGGTTACCCGATATTGGATATGTGCCTGGTTGGCGATAGTTACCTATCACATTGGGGGACTTAGTTTCTTCGGCTAGTTGTGAGTGTTTGTTGTGCCTCTGCCTAACATTTGGACAATATGGGCGTGAAGATATTTTTTTAACTATTGTTAAAAAATCAAGGACTCATTAATCAAATAATTAAATTTATTACAACTTTTATGTTTAATATAATTGTTATTAATTATAATAATGCTAGATTAAACTTTGCTTAGACAGAAAAGTAATTAGAAATTTAAAATTATATTAATTATTAATGCATGTTTTTCTTTTTAGGTAAGTCATCAAAATATTAAATGAGTTAATAAACTCCTACCATCATTTACGGGTGAGTTGTATATTTCAAGGGGAGCATGTTTTTTACAAATTTTCATTTAATAATATGGTGTTCAAAAATGTAGTACTTTAAGATTTTATTATTTATTTAAGACAGCGAAAAAGCACACGTCTCTTCTGATAGACAGTATATAAGACAGTCAAGCCAACCGGTTTCACTTTTTATAACATCATGTGTGATGTGGGCCTCACAACAAAAGGGTAATTAATCATTTTAAAATTCAATATTTGATTGTTATCTAAGTACAGTTTTAAAAGTGAAACCGGTTGGCTTATAGTAACATTAAGTGTTAAATAAAGTAGATATTTTAAAAGTACAAGTGTTATTTAATATGTCTATTGGTGTATGATAATACAATTTAAACTACGCGCTTCGGCTGTATTCGTTAAGCTTCGAATCCAAATGTATTTAAAGATATCTATGTATAGTTGTTATTACAGAATTAATAATTTCGCTGAAATTTAGATTAGGTCAGCCAATTTAAAAATAAAAGTATAAAGTGTAAAAAGAGTACAAAGTGTTAAACCGAAACGCATAATTTAAGTAGCAGGTAAGTTTCGTTACCATAGCTTCCATTATAAGAGGCTGAATTTGGAATTGAATAATTATTTTTGGTTAGGTTGTGGAATAATTTATTGAAATGTTCGGTAATACACACACATTACCAGAATCTTGGAAATGGAGGCTAATAGCTTTAACCACTTTCCTCTCACTTTGGTTTTGAATTTCCTGTTTCAAAACAAACATCTATTCGTGTTGTGTGTAAACAAATTATCCATTAAATATTTACAGTAAAAAGTTGTTGTTTTTCGTGGTTTCGTCGCAGTCGATTGGGATAAAAAGTATCCTATGTTCGTCTCCTGGTTCTAAGCTACTTCCCCTTCAACTTTCAGCAAAAAAAGTTCAGCCGTTCTTGTTATGTTTTATATATATTACTAGCTGATCCGGCAACTATAATTATTCACCTCACCCGCACATATTTCTTAAATTTTGGAACAGCAAACTTCGTACTGTTTTTCCACTGAGCTTTGACTAAGACGTATCTTCACGCCCATATCCCCGAAGAGGTAGGCAGAGGTACAACCAAGGCACCCACGACTAGCCGAAGACACTAAGTCCCACAATGTGATAGGTGGCAAACCTATCGCCAACCGGGCACATTTCCAATCCCGACCAACATTTTTTTACTAAGGGACTTTTAATAGATTTTTAAATAAACACTCTAACATCTTAATATCTGGCAAATAAATGCCAATCCATAAATTTTGTCATTATCAAGCATTGCTCTTGAAATAAATTATTTTAAAACGCAATTTTTACAAGAGTATCATTTTAAAATGGATCTTCGTATATATAAATTTCTTATCAATACACTTAATCGTTTATAGTAGTATCTCTGCCATTGTAAATGATATGGTTTATTGTCCTATTTGTGTAGGTTTTGGGCGAATAAACCAATAAAATAATTTGATATTGATTTTAACAAAGCATTTCAGCAATGAACGTAAAACACTAAATTTTATTGTGCTTTTTATATTTATAATCAAAGTTTATTATGTACTTATAAAATTTTGATTCATTCCTTTATTTCATTATATACTGTTATCTTCCTGCAATTTTTTAAGAACTTTTTTCAAGATTTGGACAGTTTGCCTCTCGTTCCGTTAGCTTCTTAACTTACAGGAATAACAGAGCCAGTTAGTGTTGCCAACCTGGCCGCCATACTAAAATTTACCTAGGTATAGAAAGTTATGTCAGCTTAATCTCTTAGTTTAAACTCTGAGCTTAAAATTTGCTTTGCTTTGGTTTTAAAACTTTAAATGATAAAAAGTATCTTCACGCCTATATCCCCAAAGACGTAGGCAGAGGCACAACCAGAGCACCCACGACTAGCCGAAGACACTAAGTCCCACAATGTGATAGGTGGCAAGTCTATCGCCAACAACCGGGCACATATCCAATCCCGAGCAACATTATTTTTATTAGAAAATTGGAAATCCCAAATTTTCTTGTTGTTGCCCAACCCGGGACTCGAACGCGGGACCTCATGCAGTCAAGTCCAAGACCTGAACTGCTAGACCACAGAGGCAGATTAGTGTGTGTTTGACGTGTAAAATGGATTCTAAAGTTGTCCTCATGACTGCGCGGCGGCGCTACAAAAGTCTATACACAAAAATACAAAAAATATGTGCTTATAACTTAAAATCCTTTTTGTCCAAAATAAGTTTTCATAATTTTGTTTAAAAAGTGGTAAAAATAACCATCAAAATACATTTTCAACCCAAAAACTGCCTTAATTTAGTAAACATGTATTGGTATGAAAAAAAATTGCTATACAAAAAACGTACTGATAAGAATAATTTGTTTATTTTTTTTTTGCAACTATGTACAATGTGTGTATGACATTAATGAACTATTTACTAATCGGTAGTGAGGGAGACAAAAAATGGGTACTTATCTGGGCCTTAATTACGTAAGTATCGCAACAAATGTTTTATCGTTCTGATATTAGAAGCTTATAGGGTTTTAGATAATAATGCTTAGTGCAAAAAATACTAACTTTGGCTGCAAAAAATATAAGTCGCTTTGTTATTTTTTTCATCATTTTTATTGCTTTACGCATAATTACCCACTTAATCTATGCTCACCGTTTATGAGTTGGCTTGCAAAGAGGAAAATAGTATGAATAGATAGACAAATAGCTACAGAATCAGGTTGATCCATTGACCTCTAAGTGTAGGTTGATCACAAATAAGCAGTTGGACATACTTAGGTCCCTTCATGTCTCGGAATAATACACGTTCTGATGATGACCATGCTAGCAACGTCAAAGATACGAGCAAGTTGAACGAACTTTTCACGAAATCCTAGCGTGTTTATGATTCGCTGTAAACAATATTTAACAAACATATTTTATAAGCCCCTAGGTGTTTACATATTAACGAGTCTGACAAACCTCCTCGCTTCTGATAAGTAGTTCCAACCCCTTTCTCGTAATAGGGGAAACGACAAACTCTGTATGTTCCCGCTCAAAGATAAAAGGAGAGAAAGGTTGCTTTCACAGGTTGTTATACTTTTTTGGCTGATTATTATCATCATATTAATGAGACCGAAAGAAAACCGATCGAGTTACTAAACTTTAATAACGAATTAAAAACATGCATTTAATAAATTTTTAGATAAAATTATTTTATGACGTCTACTATCCGCCATATTAAATTCAGACCTTTGATTCAGACGAACATAACGCTTTTTTAACATTTATCAAAAAGTTATTGCAATCCCGCGTAACGGGATCATGTAGATTCATCGTGAGCGCTTTTAAACCCCGCGGGATTGAAATAGATGCATAAACCTTATTATTTATTACCCATATCATGGGAGTGAATAAATATAAATTGATCCACCATATTTGGGAGTCTGTATCATAAAACCATATCTTACAAACGTGGTTGCGATATTTCTAGTTTCAAAATTTGATGCAAATGAATAAAAAATAAGGTAAAAGCTTTTAATCAGTTCAAGTTATTAAAATCTGTGACCAAGTGTCAGTTTTTCAATAACTGGCTCGAATCGTTGCTGCCGCCTTAATTATTCCTGCATATATGTATTGCGTCAGTGCAATTCGTTGTCATGGTCCTGTTTGGAGGGCAGATTAACCAGTAAACTTCTCGTGCGTTCCTTTGGCGCTGCATAGAGATGTTGGGTCCCTCAATGTTTTCTACCGCATCTATCATGGGGAATGTTCTGAGGAGTTCTTTGGTTTAATATCAGCCGCTGATTTTCACCTTCGGACTTCGCGACAGAGTTTAAAGTATCACGCCCACCATCTTGATGCGTGGCGACTGTGCGATTCCGAAGACATTTCTTACCTCGCAGAACACCTTTGTGGAATCAGTTACCGAGTGGGGTATTCCCAAACAATTATGACATAAGGACCTTCAAGAAAAGAGTGTACTCATTCGTTAAAGAACGGCAACACGTTTGTGATATTCCTGGTGTTGCGGATGCCCGTGGGCGGCGGTGATCACTTTCCATCAGGTGATCCACTTGCTCGTTTGCAATGATACTTTTGTCTTTACATAGATATTAATGAGTTATGTATCTTTAAGTAGTATCTTCACGCCCATTTCCCCGAAGTGGTAGGCAGAAGCACAACCAAGGCACCCACGACTACCCGAAGACACTAGGTTCCACAATGTGATAGGTGGCAAGCCTATCGCCAACCGGGCACATATCCCAATTCCGAGCAACATTTTTTTTATTAGAAAATTGGAAATACCACATTTTCTTTTTGTTGCCCGACCCGGGACCTCACGAAGTCAAGTCCAACGCATGGACCGCTAGATCACAGAGGCAATACTGCTTAGGATTTAAAACGTCCAATAAAACATTGACCCGAGCGAAACCAAACAACTACTAGTGAGATTCTTAAACCAGGAAAATCCTGAAATTATAAAAAGCGGTAATCTCCTACGAAACCTATTTCTTGTAAAGGCTAAGAACTATCACGGTCAGCTTTCAAATAAAACAATCCTCATCGAAATTAATCTTCATTCTTTTTTTGTCAGTTGTGAAAAATACCTACAATTATCTCAATAATATACATAGAATAATGTACAATAAACACATTCTACATGTGAACATGTGGGTTAAAAGGATATATCCCGCAACATCCTTGTCGATAACACGACTACATCATAAAAAGATGAATAGCTTAACATTATAAACATTTAACATCCCCAAGAATTAATTAGCCATTCTGTCTGTAAGTTATATGTAGCGGGGAAACTACTAAATATGTCTCAAGACTAATATTAGATTATGCAAATTTAATATCGACTGCGACGTGTCAGCATGAATTACCCTGCAAAATTGATGGCCATGTACACTGGTGCATCCAATGATAAATGTTCCCTAAGCGCACCAATAAGAGCTCGGGGAGTTTATGATAGATTGTCTTAAGAGTTGCTTTGAGGAAAGGTACAGTAAATTGTGAAATTGCGATGAAATATCGGATTTACTTTATATAATAATGAATTTGACCTTGTTGGTCGAGCGGGTAGCGTACATACCTACCGCCACCAACCAACTGCGATGCTTGGGTTCTATTTCCGACGGAGGCAGACATTTTTATGAACATTTAAAAGTCTGCATACCCGAGTTTGGCTGTCCATTTAATATATTCCAGTTCATCTGTCTAACATTATTGATTAACAACCCATAACACAAGCTAATCATTTGCTAACCAATTAGACCAATTTGTTTGATTTGTCCAGGGAATATTTTTCTATGTAATGGTTGTTTAAATACGTTTTGATAAAACACATATATTCACTCCAATGCGCTTGCGAGGGGCAGGCTGAGATTATTAAGTGCCAAATGCAAAAAATAAGAGACATGTAGGTTGTTTGACACTACCTTAACTGCACGAATACTCTATACTACACTTAGCTCATTAGTATTTTTTTTTTATTCGAAAAATATAAAAAAAACTATCTTCACAGCCATATCCCCGAAGAGGTAGGCAGAGGTACAACCAAGGCACCCACGACTAGCCGAAGACACTAAGTCCCACAATGTGATAGGTGGCAAGCCTATCGCCAACCGGGCACATTTCCAATCCCGACCAACATTTTTTTTTAATTAGAAAATTGGAAAAATACAATTTTCTTTATGTTGGCCCGGGATTCGAAACCAGGACCTCATGCAGTCAAGTCCAACACCCGGACCGCTAGACCACAGAGGCGACCAAAAAAATAATACATACATTAATTTTTTCACACAAATCCCGTGCGGGGCAAGCAGGGAATATCAAATGACATGTACCTTAAACTTAAATTATTTGGAGTAGTCCCCAAAAAAATAGAGCAACATTTATAGTTTTCTTTCTTCTTAAATTCATGGTATTTGATTTTTATGAGAATCTGAAAATATGAGTATAAGGATTTTATTTTAATATACGCAATGTACTACAAACAATAGGGTAATTGACCTCACGTTCAGCTGTACCACGTTAATATAATATATAATATTCTATGTTTATACAAACGGATGAAAACGAGTTTACAGCTACGCGTTTCGTTAATCAACTTTCAACTCAGTATCACAGTGTGAATCCATATCTATGTTTTGAACTTTCTGAAGGCTAGCACTAACATCCTTTATATTTAACATTCATTTTACCACAAAAAAATGATAAGCCTGCTTAAACACTGTCTGAAATTACCATTCAATATACCACACTGTTATATTGGTTGAGAATCCAATTTTAGACGATGTTTAGCAAAACACGTGTTCAACGAATGTTTATTTTTTTATAGTAAGTTGACACTTTAAGTATTAAACCAACAATATTCAAAGAGCGGACAGATATCTAATGGACCACTTAGCCTAAGAACTCACGAAGCGGTTATTGCCCGCTTCCGCGACGTTTGCGGGCCCGCAGATTCTGTAAAATTTAGATTTATATGCAAAAAGTAATGTAAGACTACTCACGGCGCGGTTTTTACCCGCCCCGGCGGCGGTTGCGGGCCCGCAGATTCGTAGAATCATATAAGTTTGAGAGCGATGATATCAACCGCGATGGCTATGTTACCGCACAAATTAACGGTCTCGTAGTTTTTGAAGTAAAACCGCAGTTACACGACTGCCACGGCCGCTGGTAAAAACTCCTTGAGTAGGCATAATCTCTTCTTTCTGTCATTTTCATAGTGAAAGATCACGTCAATAAATTGTCAGAAATATTTAAGGAAAAATGCGTGTTGTTATTATTCTATTTCTTAGAAATCATAATGATGGCAAGTAATAAAACAATAATTATTGAAGACTCCGAATCCATTCCTTGTACGCAATGTGTTCAGATGAGGAGGATATTCTTAGTGGTTGCGGTATCTGCTGTGTTCCCAGTGATTATCTTTGCTGCTATTCTTCTTCTGTCTTCAAACAACTTGGAACTTGGGATGCAAAGCCTCGCTACTGTCATAGTCAAGTTTATTCTTGGACTTCTTTATCTACAACTGTGTGTGGCTGCTCTGATATTGTTCATCAGCTTTGCTAAACGACGATATGCCATCCTAAAGTATAGTGTGTGGTACCTTGTTTTTCATGGCATGACTATGGTGTTATTCCTCGGATCATCGTTGATTTTGACTATCATCAATGAGTCTAATACTCTGTGTGCTTTGGTTCTAATTTCTACATTTGTGTACGTTTCTGTTTTTTATTTCATCTTTCACCAGAAAATATATAAATAATATTGAAATATCGATTTAATTCAATCATCTGTTACTTTTCTAGAAAGACATCCTGTGTAAATAGTGAAGAAGTATAGGACTTGGCGAATGTTAAGCGAGATTAATGTCATACAAAGGTAACAGTAAATTTGCCTCAAGGCAGAAAAGCCGACTATACATATACATAAACCCCTGATAAAATATCTCACCCCTCTACAGTACTACAGAGTTCCCTGTATTGGTCCGGGCTCTTTTGCAGAACAGGCCATCTGCCTTCCTGCCAGGCAGCTCGTAAAAGGCGAGCATAGGCTCACAGACACTAACACCGTGACATTTAACTAGCTGGTAAAGTTTCGCATTGTCAGGTACCATCGTCTTACTGATTCTTACCGTCATAACAAAAGTGTTTGCCGTTTGGCCGATTCGGAGGTTAAGGTAGCAGGTAAACTTATTTTTGCTCACATCCCGGCCTCACTTTGACAACGCACCATTACCACCTGTGGTGTCTCTAGGGGGCGTGAATTTCTTACCATCAGGAAAACCATCTGCTTGTTTGCTTTCCAATATCATAAAAAAAATAATGAAGATTTCAGATAACCAATACTGTGTGTACAATCGATTGCTCTGCATTTACTCAAGAATAAAATTTATATTTAATCTCAAGGACCGTCATCATCGTCTACTGCATCATGACTGACAGTAAACTTAGTTTTTATTTTTTTTTATTTTTGACGTGTTTGGTCCGCTGATTTGAGCAGACCACCTGCCTCTCTGTCAGGCAGTTCGTAGAAGAGGAGTACTAGTTTAAATAAAGGTCGTTACCACCAAAACCTCTTGTGGCAGAGTGCTGTGCAGCAATTTTCCTGGATGGGATCCACCGCTCTTTCTATTGCTGCCGCCATAACGAGTGCTATGTTTCGGTTAAGAGGTTAGGCTAGCCGGTAGACTTACATAATAAACCTAACAACCCGGCTACAGGACAGCAATGCACCTGTAACATCTATGGTTAAACACGGCTGTCTCTTACCACTAGGAGAGCCGTGCACATGTTCGTTGAACTCTCGCATAAAAAAACATTACAGTTAGCTTTCGACTTTTTAAATCAATAGCCGACGTGTCTTTTACACTTACAAGAAATCGCGTTGCTAGTCTTCCTACACCATATAATCATCATCATTGTCATCATCACCCGGAGGACGTCCACTGCTGGACATAGGCCTCTCACAAAGAGCACCACAATTCACGGTCACCAGCCGCTTGTATCCAGCGACTTCCCGCAACTTTGGCCAGGTCATCAGTCCAACGGGTGGGAGGTCGTCCAGCGCTACGTCATCCGGTGCGGGGCCGCCACTTGAAAATCTTTAGTCGCCAGCAGTTGTCGGTTCTGTGAGCGATGTGGCCTGCCCGTTGCCACTTTAGCTTGTTGACTCTCTGGACTATGTCGGTTATTCTCGTTCTCTTGCGGATAACATATCACGCAAAGAAACACCGAGCATAGCTCTCTCCTTAGCACGCTGAGCGACACTAATTTGAGAGGCCAACATTTAACGGCCAAGTCTCAGTTCCATATGTCATCACCGGTAACACACACTGGTCGAAGACTTTCGATTTTAGGCTTATCGGTAATTTGGACAAGAAGATACCCTTTAACTTCCCGAACGCTGCCCATCCGAGTTGGATTCGGCGATCGACCTCTTTCTTAAAGTTGGATTTACCTAACTGAACAGTTTTACCTAGGTATACATACTGATCAACAACATCAAGAAGTGAGTTCCCTACGTAAACTGGTATAGGCGCAACATGAACGTTGGACATGACTTTCTTCTTTTCCAAGTTCATCCTAAGACCTACCTGTTGGGAAGCTCGATCGAGGTCACCGAGCATCTTGCTCAAGTCTTCCGGCGATTCCTTACATATTCCCTATACCATATTATAATCCTAAAATCAAAAATGTTCAATAACCCCCAATATCTAGTGTAGCTAAGAATCATTTTGATTACGTCCGATTTTCGACAAAAAAATGCTTATCTAAATCTGTCAATATCTTCAAAAGTTATGATGCCACAGACAGACACACAGACACGTCAAACTTGTACCTTTTTAACGTCGGAGACTGAAAAACATTCCTTCCCATATATTATACCTTTTTCATACATTATATTGGATTATCCGTCTAATATTACCATAATAGCATTGAACTCGTATTCAAATACACTCATAATGGGTTCGACTTAATAAGCCTGCCTTGTGTAAGGATAACACGTCTCTTGGTAATCAGCTCTTCAGGACTCAAAATCAAATTTGCATAGACCCTTATTTCATCGAAACTCAAATGTTCGTTATCCACATTTGTATAGCGATGTATAGGTTAAATAAAGAGCTATGCGAAGGGTTTGTAATATCATCTCCAACCGAAACCCGTATTTATATCTTCTTTGAGTGCTAATGAGATATTAATATTTTTTAGGATTTCGTGTCATAAAAGCGTCCTTTCGTGTTTTTTTTGATTTTCTAATATAATTGATATGACGAATACTGTAAGAAGTGTTTGTGGGAGACGTGACTTGGGCACTGTCTAGTTTTAGATGACTGAACATATATTATGATGTTAGTTCAATCGTACAGTAGTACTATTTAAATTATGCGCTTCGGCTATATTCGTCAAGCTTTAGAAATCCGAATGCATTTTAAAGATATCTATATAGAGATTGCATAATTAATCATTTCGCTTAAATTCAGATTAGGTCAGCCAATTTAAAAATAAAAGTATAAAGGGTAAAAAGTGTGAAGCCAAAGCGCATAATTTAAATAGTAGTACTGTACAGGAGTTAGTTTTTAAGAATTTTAATTGTTGTATTACAACATCGTTATACGTTTTAAAATCCGATACAATCATTTTTGTTATGGAGATTGTTAACAGATAAGGATAAAAAGTAATCTGTCCTTCCACGGGTCAAAGAGTATTATGGTGTTATCAATTGGACCGTATCTTTTTTGTACGTTTTTTTTTTGTGTGAGGTTAGCAAACAAGCATATGGTTCTACTAATGGTAAGAGATAACAGTGGCCTATAGACACCAGATGTTATAGGTGCGAAGCTATCCTGAGGTTGGGATGTCAGGTTAATTGCATAAGCCTACCGGCAACCGTGCCCTCCGAACCGGAACTTGACGTTGTCATTATGGCTGCAGGAATGGATTAGGATTTTGGATTCCTACCAGGACAACCTATCTACCATACCACAATATGGTAGTCTTAGTGTCTTTGGCTAGTCGTAGGTGCCCTAGTTGTACCCCTGTCTATCCCTTCCGGGATCACCAGTGGTCTCTTTAGTAAAATTCTAACCAGTGCTCGCCTCCTACGAGCTGTTTGAAAGAGATGCAGATGGTCTTTCCTACTCAGCGGACGAGGACCAACACGGGGGAACTGTTAAGTGATTACTAGGCCATTAACGCATAGATATAATGATCGGTGGTGAATTGATATTAATTAATAACCACTAATTCCACAGATTAAACTACCGACGTCAAAGACCAGCGGTTGCGTAATAACAAAGTCTTCGATAATATATGTATATAAATATGTGACACGTTATATTTTATTTAATCAGTTAATTATGGTATTACGGATTAGAAATGTTTCATCTAAGTAAAGCTGTAATAAATATACTAGCTGATAATTGCGATTTTATAAGGATGTTCGGGGTGAAACCGCAGACATTAAAATTTTACTAGTAGTATTTTAAGAAGCGCTGAGCGAATACTCTTGAAAAGTAATGCAAATAATAATAAATAAATAAATATCCCTGGACAAGTTACACGAATTGAATCTAACCCCAAAGTGAGTAACATATCTAATCCCAAGCAATATTGTTATTAGAAAACTGATAAAACACATTTGCGTTTTGTTGCCCAATCCTGGGATCGAACCTGGGATCTCACGAATTCAATCCAATAACCGGATGGCTAGACCACAGAGGTGATACTTGTTTGTCATTTACTTCCCAACGTTTACGTTTTACTCTATAATTTACGTAGGGCGGCGTACCTCTTGAGGAGTCTCAAGTCAAAACCAGTAGTTAGAAACATATCTCACGTTACAATAAGATAAGATCGTACACTCTATACTTTTTTGTGTCGGGAGTTAATATGTTTTATCAGCAGCATAAGTTTATAGCTTGTAGTAGGTACCTTTCTGTCTAAGGAAACAATATAAATATAGGTTCAATTGGTAAACAGATCAAACATACTAAATCCTAGGGCTTTATTGAACATTTTTAATTCTGCGGTCTAGCGGTTCAGGTGTTTGATTTGACGGTATAAAGTGCCGGGTTCGGATCCGGGATCCGAACCCGGCACTTTATACCGTCGGGCAACAATAAAAAAACATAGTTTTTCCAATTTTCTAATAAAAAGAAATGTTGCTCGGGATTGGATATGTGCGCGGTTGGCGATAGGCTTGCCACCTATCACATTGTGGGACTTACAGTCTTCGGCTAGTCGTGGGTGCCTTGGTTGTGCCTCTACCAACCCTTCGAGGATATATGCGTGAAGATACTTACTTATACTTTTTTTAATTTTAAGATTATTGAGAATCTTTATGAGAAAATTACTCTTTATAATTTATATTTGCTTTGCTATATTGCCTGACATTTTTACAACGAATAGTTAATACTTGTTTAAAAAGTTAGTAAATCATATTGGTACATTTCCTAAAATAAAAAGAAATGACAAAGAACCATTTGTCTCCTCATTCAGTTCCTTAAAGGATCGGTCAAATAAAACATAGACAATCGGCGCTGAATCCTGATGGATGTGGTTCCATTTGTAGGACGACACTCGGCGTCAGACGGAGTACTCGCCGTGATGTATGGCTGCGGGCCAGCGTTTGTGGAAACTTGGGGAATTTACACAAGATATATCTGACGTTTCAGCTGTCCTATGTCTTTGAGAATTCTGTCGTGTAATGGATACATATAGTTAGAACTTCGGCGTCTGTTTGTAGAATAGTACATTATGAAATTTACACGTCCTTGGGTTTCTCGAGATGTATGATAGCTGAATTTAATCCTCATCCAACCCTGAAGTAAGCGTACCGCTCATATTACTGTTTTTAGTCAACGATATATGACAAAAACATGCTGCAAAAAACACGTGTTGCACTCCGGGAGTGCCGCCAGAAGTGAAAACTTGAATATTAACGTAGTGCATTTTTGATATTTTGGTATGGTTAGGGAATAATTTTGCACGAATTGCTTTAATTATCAGTATGAAAGTACTATCATTTATGTGGTAGAATACAATATTTATTTATTGCGCTATCGTACACAAACATGACAAAAAGAACATTCGCGCAAGCGCCCCGTTTTACTCTCCCAAGCGCCCTGCGTCGTCTTACTAAATTTCAGGTCACCTGTCCTGACGTGAGTTTAGAAGTTTTTACCCATTCCAAAAAAAGTGAGCAACGCCGATAAAGAAGTTTTCACTTCAATAACCAAGTCTCGCAGCTCAGTTTT
>NJDC01006918.1:78282-118934 GCA_002245475.1 Calephelis virginiensis | reverse complement strand
CATAAAATTGGATCAAAATATCAATCTTGGACAGCAAGTTTTGGATTAGGATTGATTATTAATATTGGCCGTTAGTGACTTTTTTGTTTGGGCTGGAGTACAAAAGAAACAAGGCTTGGCTTCTTAATTGCCTTCTCCTATTTTGCCCGGTCTTGAGCATCCTTAACTTGCACTTCAGCCCTAATACCCCAGTGATGCACTTATATATTATATGGTGTCTCCAGGCTACGGTTGGAGAACCTTGTCCTTGTCCGTTGTCGTATTCCAGTCAGCAAAATTCTTCAAAATGAGTTTTTGCTTTAATAATTTATGATATTACTCTTTCATGACGCTTAGCCAACGTTTTCTGCAGCTTTCATATTGTCCCGTTCCTGGTACTTTCAGGGCAGCGGGTAAAATCTTTCTTTTTTTATAGTGTGTGGCATGGGAGTAAGCGTCGGCCATTTGTCAAGTATATGTTGGCATCGAGTTACTCGAACTTCAGAAAAATGGGGTTTAAACTAATCAAAGAAAATGATAATAAATTATAGAAAGTAATGTCAGGATATTGAGTAAAGCGATAGCATTCATAGTCAAGCTTATTTGCTTAGATTTAGTGGCAAAAAGGAAATACACGATACAGAAATTTCTTCCTTAATACTTTTTGTGCGTTTTAACTGAACAAAATTGTACAATGTTCAAACGTAATTGACTAACTTTAATTAGTATTTATATGTTTACACTAAACTAAATATTTACGAAAAAAGTTCTCTCATCTTTTTTTCGATGGCGCTAGAACTCTACAATTACCTATGACATTCATATCTAGAACAGTGACAGGCGGCGAAGCTCGTGGTATCGTCTTATAGGTATACCTAATAAATGACTACTATTCTAAGTTTAAAATATTTAATAGTATCTTAGTTTTAAATTTGATTTAGTGGTTTTGTGTTGGCGTTGACCACATTAGTTTTTGGAGTCGATTCACGGTTCGGGTAAATCAGAATATGTTGATTCAACTTTTTTATAAAAAAACATTGTTATTCGGGGTTGGATAAGTACGCGTTTAGCGATATGGTTTTCTGCTATCCATATTGTGAACTAAACACCTTCGGCTAATCGTAAGTGCCCCGTTTGTACCTAAGATGTTAGTGGATGCGGGCGTGAAGAGAATAAATATAAATAGTTTTCGTCGGGATCGTCCTTATGCAATTTCAACTTAAACTAAATTTATTCGAAAACGCCAAAAATAAATTTTGCGTATATATATCATTAGGATCATATCATTACCTTTATATATAACACTAGCTGTTACCCGCGGCTTCGTTCGCGAAAAATTTAGATGTAAGCTATCCTATCTTTCAAGTTAGACCAAACTGCACACGGTGTGTAAATTTGATTAAAATCGGTTAAGTGGTTTAGGAGACCTTTGAGGACAAACATAGTGACACGAGATTTATATATATTAAGATTTATAGATGTCATTGCCTTGATATCATTAAGGTTATAGCTTATTTAAAGAATAACAACATGTATCTAAAGCTCGCAGAAAATATGATTATGGGTCCCTATGGGAGGTTCCCCGAATATTCTTCTGGCAAATGGGCTCGATTCTGTTATGCTTTTACTAAACTTATTTTAAAATTTGGCAAAAACACCTAAGGGATTTGATTTTTCCGTTTTTCTGTCAATTTGTTTGTCACAACCACTACATTCAGACTCTTAGGGCCACTTGCACGTTCCTGGGTCATGCATTTAACACTGAGTTAGCGTCTAACTAGGGTTAAATCACCTTATATTTGACAGTTTAAATCAATTTTAAAAGTAACCCTGGAATGTGCAAGTGGCCCTTAGGAGTGCAAAGTTAAAACTTGTTAGGTGGATGTGTTCTAAAAACCGATTTAAGATTTTTGTACAAACATAATGAATTTAAATAACATTAGTGGAGAACTGAAAGTACAAAACATTTTTGTCATCAAAAGTCTTCAGAAATTTCATTGCGACACCTGAAACCATTTTCTTAATTTGAAACTTGAAAATAATGATTTAGGTCTCAGTGCAAACTTTTAACAAAAATCAGTTTCAGGTCAGCAGTATTTCAAATCGAAAACCGTAAACTTGTACAAAGACTTCAAATATTAAAGATATATTATTGTGATAAAAACGATAGTGGCAGTTTGGAACATGCATTCAAACAGTTCTTGCTATTCTAAATATGTATGTCTCTAAAGTTGCTAAAATGGAACCCTTCATAGGCAGGTCCAACTCTGACTTCGCCGATTCTTAACTTAAAAAAGGAATGAGTAAAATATTTATAACAAAGGCCATGTATGTTGAAATAAGAACAGAAATGCTAGTATAAAATAAGTACATATAATAAAAGCTCGCAGAAAATGTGTGAACTTATCCCGACGGGAGACTCCTCGATTACTCCTTGCGTAAATATCTCGGGATCCGGTTCGGAATTTTAGTAGAGGTACTCCTGTTTCTATTACGTTTCTATTGATATTTATTACGCTGTAACAACCTGTTTTTTTTAGTGCTTATGTTCATGAATATAAAGTTGGTATGGATCTAACTCAGCAGACATAATAGCAAACCTAAGAGAGGGCTTCCCAGTAACTCAGATAACGATATGGCAGGTACACTTTGCCATGATTAAATATCTCAACAACATTTAGCATATCGGGTTTGCCTACCAAAAGGAGCAGAAAAAATATAGTTTATTCTTTTAACCTTTAATTGGGTAGTAAAACATTTCGGTATCTAAATATTAATTAAAATATGGTAACTTTTAGACAAATAAATAACGCTAGACATATTATGGCACGATTTGGCACGTACATCACACTAATATTTTAAATGTGAAATTTTGTTTGGTTTGATGTTTGGATATTTGGATGTTTGTCCGTCAATCACGCAGAAACTACTGAACAGATTTTGATGAAATTTGGTAACAGATAGGGCGGTTAAATGCTCCATTGGGATAAAATAAATGGAATTGGCGTGATATAATCAAATTCCACACTGCCGTAGCTGCGGACGGAAAGCTAGTTTACCATGTGCTTAAGAATAGTGCAGCTTCAACAAATTTCCACAATACGGCTGCCATATTATAAAAATATGCTTATTATAAGAAATATCAGTATGTTTCAGACGTTGAGCATACTCATGATTTAAACTTTATCAATCTGTCAATCAACTTATTAAATCAATCGTGTCATATTCATTTTATTAATTAGTTATAATATATGTAATTAATATTATAATATAATAAATATAATCATAGAATTAATCTTTTAATCAGTAATAATAATTATCAGTTTGAATATAATTTAAGTATTATCAAATATCAATTATATCTGTATTTGTAAGTTGTAAAATTTTGTTCATTTTTATTTATTTTGTTCTTAGTAAATTATCTAACAAAACAATCTTAACATCAAAAGTCTGTAGGTCCCTTGCGAAAGCCGATACGTAATACACACATTGAATCTAACTCCAAAATTAAGAAATTATATGCTTGTGTAATGTGTTAGTCAACTATACTAATATATAAAAATACTTACATAAATACCAGAATAAATCTAATTAATACCCAGACCCAGGAATTTAACATCTAAATGTTCGACACAGAAATGTCTGCCTCCATCGGGAATCGAACCCGAGGCTCGCGGCTAGTCAGTGAAGTTAGGCGTGTACGCTAACCCCTAGACCGACGAGGCTGTCAATTGAAAAACAAGATGACACTAGTCTCATAACACTATTTATATTCGTATAGAAGTATGAGAAGGTTTGATATAGGTAAGCAGGATTATTAGATTATACTTAAACGTATACTTTGAATTATAATGATATTGATTTCCTCAAATGTTTCACGACTAATCGTGTTCGCATTTAAATAAATAATTATAAATAATAAAATATATTTATTTTACATGTATCTAAATGTAATCATGTATGTAATCTAAAAACTACCACCGGATCGGAACGCGGCCACTCACTGAGAAGATCCGGCGAAAGGAACTCAGCGGTCATGTCTTTTTTTAATTAACAAGGATATATGTATTACATCTTAATATATATAAATTACGTGTCACGTTGTTTGTCCGCGATGGACTCCTAAACTACTTAACCGATTTCAATTAAATTTGCACACGGTGTGCAGTTTGATCCAACTTGAAAGATAGGATAGCTTACATCTCAATTTATAATCAAAAAAATTAACATCCGAGCGAAGCCGGAATAGGCAGCTAGTATTTTATAATTTGTAGAGATTGGTATGAGGAGCAATTAATCCCAAGCATTTCTGTCTTCTAAATATTTTGAAATCGTAATGTTATCTCTTACCACACAACTTAAATATGATACATTTCTAAATTGATTAAATCTTTCGTTCATATGCCTATGAAATTAGTCTCAGGTAATTTCTTGTAAAAACGTATAGTATTAGTCTTTATGTTTATGTGCCTTTGTTCGATGAAAGTATATTAATAAGATTTACGTAGTTCTATTGCGAATTCACGATGGTGCGTTGCCAACTAAATTACGAATTCCTGTGTAATTGTTAATTTCTATAATTTTGCTTTTTTGACATGCCATTTGATTTAGTTTCAAATCGTCAATCTTCTCACCTCCTACACATTTTTTTATGAAACGTGATTTAAATGTAAAATTATTTTACAAACGAAAGATTAATACTGTATACTTCAATAGTAATGAGTAGCAAACGTTTATACTTTTAAAGAAAAACGGGTTCCTCTCCGCCAGCAGTGAAAACTTGAATAGGAACAACGTCATCATTATGGAATTGGCAGGAAATAATTTTGCACGAATTGCTTTACAATATACATTTACCTAATGCAGAAATTCCCAAACTTATTTCATGTAACGCCCACTTTGAAAATCAGTAATTTTGTAGCGCCCCCTCCTCGTTTTTTTCGTCAAAAACCTCAATAATAACATATAAATGTCTCGCCTGGACTTCAATAAAACCATTTTTTCATGTTTGTTTCCCGCCCCTCTCTAGGCTTCCAGCGCCCACAAGGGGGCGATAGCGCCCGCTTTGGGAAAGGCTGACCTAATGGATTTGGTTAGAAAACAAAATATATACATACTACGTATTGAGATCTTAAGCTAGCAAACAACGAGGCCGCTGGTAGCTTATACCGGCAATCGCAACGAAAATCAGTATGAAATGCGGCGACAACATACAGTGATTATACTCTCCCTCCGTCTTACGAATTTTTGACCAGTAGGGTTACTCTTGAATCTCGAATACGAATTGGAAAATGTACTTGGGAATGTCATTTTTAGGTACTCTTGAACACAGTTCTAGCGGCTTAACATTAAGTTTCAAAAGTATAAACGAATCCGATAAATTGTTTATTTGTATCTAAATGTAAATTATTCGCTTTTATAGTGTTAAACAACAGTAATTTAAATGAGATATCCGATTCCAATTTCAAATATGGCATGAATCGAGTTTCAAGAGTAACCCACAGGTCACGGGTCATAACGCGAGTTTAACCTATTTTTAACTCATCACAAAAAGTGGAAAATGCTGTTAAAGAAGTGCTCACTTCAAAAACACCAACATGACCGGAAAAATACACACATCCATGCATAAAATTATGATTGTCCGTTTGAGTGTTAACTTTTCCAAAAGATAATGTAATTGAAAATTTTGTTTCCATCGTTGCAAAAACATTTTTATGTCGAAAATTAACTACATAAATATTCATAGAGCTGGCCGATGAACGTTCATGCAGTAGTAATTGTAGTAACGAGCTGCAAGTAAACCTTGTTAACGTATATTGTCTGTGATTCGGGAATTTTGGCGCCTATTTTGATATTTACTCTCAATTTAGATTTTCACTTAAAATAAATCAATGTTTGAATATCAGGATTCGGTTTAGAATCCAAACACCATGGTTTAGGAGTCCAAGTTATTGAAAATCAACATTATTAGAGATGAAATTGGCTTTCAAATGTTGATAGAATAAACATTGAAACAGTATGGTAATACTAGCCATGACCGTTGCGCTTCATATGCGTGTTAAAATGGTTTAGTTTTCTATACTAATATTATAAAGAGGACAGATTTGATTTTTTGTTTGTTTGTTTGAAATGAAAAGGCTCCGAAACTACTGGACCGATTTAAAAATTCTTTCACCTTTAGAATGCTACATTATCCTTGAGTAAAATAGGTTTTGTTTCATCAAAATCGATGCAGTCGAAACCAAGTTACGCAAGCGAAGCTGCGTGAAACTGCTAGTAATTTATATTATAACCTGACCGCCAGATCGCATTTATGTATGTGGCCACAATTAATAAAACCGAAATGTAATGTCCAGTTATAATTATCATTTGTTGTTAACTATGGCAGTATTTTCCCCTGGTTGGTCCAGGTCCACTGAGTAGAATAGACCATTGCCTCTCTGCCAGGTATCTCCTAAAAGACGCGCAGTGGTTAAAATGTAACACAAGACCAGTGGTGGTAGAGTGGTATGCAGCAGCTTGTGCGGGTAGGGATCCTTACCTATTTCCGTCGCTGCAATGACTCTATCATGTTCCAGTCTGGAAGGTAGGGTAGCCTTAGTGGGTATTAGAGCACAGTTGTCTCTTACCATCAGGAGACCCGTGTGCTTTTATGCTGAACTATCACAAAAAAAATATGAAACGCAATTTCTCTCAATAGATATTAACATTCTGCTAAAATCATAACTGCAATGTTTTGTACGAAACGTAGAAAAATAAGGATCCGAACAAGGACAAGAGGACTGAGAAAAAACCCATCTGTCAGTTGTTACTTTATGCGCACTTGTTAAATTTTCTGTATAAGGCTAATCATAGTACAGAATAAGTAATATTACTAACCTACGGAAGATTAACTAAACGCAGATTAAGTTATAAAGAGTTACCTTACCCTAACGGTCACCCAACTGCGTGCAAGCCAAATAGATACTTAAGATATTAGCCACCGGCCCACGACGTTATCCTGATGCTGAGATTAAGGATTGCGAATCATAAATAATTGCCAATTTCTTTTCAAATATGATTTTATTGATATTGTTTCTGATCATTTTTATAGTGTAGCAATCAAGCACACATATTACCAGATGTTAAAAAAAATCTTGACAAATAGGCGAAATGATGCAAGCGTGGTGGTCGACAGCTGAGCAGCTACTGGCATGGGGTAACCTGCAAAGCATAGTCCGCCTTAGAATATTGTACTCCAACGAAATCTTAAATGCAGAGTGATACCTTCTGCGGGGCTACTCAGTATCTTTTTAGTGAATCACTGGGTAAAGTGTACATCAAATTACTTGTTTTGTATTTGCTATCTCCATTGCATTTGTTTTTTTTATGTTATAGGAAGGCAAACAAAGGTAAGAAATTCACGCCGCCTAGAGACGCCAAAGGTGGTAATGGTTGGTCACTGTAGATAGCAAATACAAAATACGTCATTGGACAACTATTTGATGTATACTGCATTTCTATTTCTATGTGTACTAATCACTGTCATCTATATAAATAAAAATCAATTGCTGTTCGTTAGTCTCGCTAAAACTCGAGAACGGTTAAAGGAATTTGGCCAATTCTGGTTTTGAATTATTTGTTCAAGTCCAGGGAAGGTTTAAAAGATAAGAATAAGGAAAAAAAACTTCTCGGAAACTAGGAAAAACAACATTTTATTTTTTTCAACACAAACTGAACGGGTCGAACGAAGTTCGCCAGGACAGCTAGTCACTAATAAAAAATAAATTAAAAATATAAAAACCCCCGACACAAGAACTAAATTTCCCTTTAAAAAGTAAAAAAAATGCAGACATTCGGTTAATCTCCCCACTTTCACCCCCCACAACTTTTAAGCGGCTTAACCGATTTTCATCAAATATGTCTAACGGCCAATGTTAATAATGTATCTCAATCTAATGGATTTCAAGCAATCTATTATAAGCAAGCGGCCTATCCCATACGTAGTTGCCATATTTATCCTGTCCACAGATATGTTATTGGCAAGCGATAACATAAAAATGGTTAAAAATATCAATCTTGGACAGCAAGTTTTGGGTTAGGATTGATTATTAATAATGGCCGTAAAAACACTCGCACATTAGTTACCTTTAATACAAAAAAATAAATTGAAATCACTGCATCCGTTCGGGAGTTATGATGCCACAGACAGGCCGACACACAGACAGACAGACACGTCAAACTTATAACACCTCTTTTTGCGTCGGAGGTTAAAAAGATACTAAATTTCCTAGCTTTTAATAGATTTTAATTTCAATTTATAAAATATTCTGTGAAACGACTAATTTTAAGTTGTGACCCGCAACATAGTTTAGGTACACTATTTGTAAAGTCATTTAAATGTTAAACAAAGAGTTTCTGTAGTGAAGTTGTTCAAAGGATCGCATTTTTATTGCAACGTTTCTATTGTATATACAACGAAAACATGCCCAGCTTTATACATATGAAATTGGAAAGCACAATAAAAGTTCGTTAAACACAATTACTGTTCATTGTATTGGACATATACATTTATTTTATGTATAAAACAGTCTTTTATTTCCATGAAATAATGAAACGCGTGTCCCCGTGTTGGTCCAGGCTCCATTGCAGAATAGACCATCTGCCTTCCTTGCCAGGCAGCTCGTAAAAGGCGAGCATAGGCTAACCGTCACTAACACCGTGACATTTGACTAGGTGGTAGTGTTTTGCAGCGACTCTCCCGGATTGGTACCCCCGCCTTACCTATTCCTGCCGTCATAACGTCATGACCTGTTCCGGTTCGGAGGGTAAGGTAGCCAGTATAGTTACTTTTAATCGAGGCCTAACATCCCGATCTCAGGTTGGTAACGCACCATTACCACCTTAGGTGTCTCTAGGTCTAATTTCTTATAATCAGAAAACCCGTCTCCTAGTTTGCCTTCCTATAACATAAAAAAAAAAATTACAAAAACCGACTTTAACTAGATCATTAGGTTGCGATTTGACATTTATAAAAATAGCAAATGATTCCGAAGTGGGCTCACATAAATTTTATCAACATCCTACAAGTTATTTTTGAGTTATACTAAATAGTGCTCATCATTGTTGAGGTCAACATAAGCGAAAAATGTATGTATTATTAACTACGAGTATAACTCAAAAATTAATACGTGACGCCAAAACTTTTGACCCCATTTTACGAAAATTGCGCGGACGCAGGAGCAAAAAAATTGACACACTTATAGCTTATGTGTAGGAGAAGTGCAGAACGCTAATATTTTTCAATAGTAATGCTTATAAAGTACATTAAATCAATAAATAAAACATTACCCACACTACCAAGCATTTGACACACACAAACAAATTTAATATTGATGATAACGATAAAAGATCACAGATGGCGCACTACAAAGTCTGGAAACAAAGTATTTGGTCTTGAGAAATGAAGACGCAAAATAAGCCTTTATTTTGCTAATTCCGCGTAAGCGTATTGCTTACGCGGAATTAGCAAAATAAAGGCTTATTTTACATCTTTTATAATGGATTTCCGCAAAGTAACGCCTGATTCAATAAAAAATAAATGAAGACGCGTTCTTATCAACAAGATATTAAAATTTAATATGGTTGAATTTCGACCAACGGGCGAACACTAGTTTTTATAAATGCAAACGTCCGTCCATTTATCGGTCGCAATTTTACGACTACACCGCTGGACTGATAAAATTAAACTTAGAGTCCCGAGTTAAAACATATGCTACTAACATTTTTATTTATGTTTATTACATTTCTTCTGGTGTCTATATCAGTAATATAACTAAATAAAATCGAAAATAAATAATATACGTCATGATAGCCATGACATTGTGATGTAATGATAATGAATCACTATCATAGAGATAAAAACAAACATTATCCGGGATCCAAGTTGAGATAATACTTAAACACACTAACTGGATTAACATTGCAATTGCATATCATATTAATTATCTATCGAAGCCGTTTTTGTACATATTATTAAATTGACATCACACATAAGCAGGCAGTATCTTTATATAATTCAACAAAAAATCATACCTACGCAAGTATATCTATGTATTTAATATCGTTCAATGAATTGCGGAGAGTAGTATCTTTAAGTTCAATTGACCGCCTTGTTGGTCGAGTAGCTAGCGTACACGCCTAACTACACGTCTTACTAACCGCGAGGCTCGGGTTCGATTCCCGACCGGGCCAGACATTCGTGTGATAAACATTTAGATGTCTGTGTTTCCGGGTCTGGGTGTTTAAAAAATTTATTCTGGTGTCTATTTAAGTATTCCTATGTATTAGAATCGTTGACTAACACTCATATAACAAGCAAATAATGTGCTTACTTTGGGATTATATTCCATTGGCGTACTTCGTCCAGGTATGTATATATTTATCCAGGTATATTTTTTCAAAGGTCGACGTCCGATAGACTATAAGGAGGAGTGAAAGTTTATCATGAAAATGTCTTTGACGCTGACGAAGTCGCAGATGAATAGCATGAAATAAATTGAATCGTGCTCACTATCTCTACGTCATGTGAATACTAGCAGTACCTTTGTTATAGGAGTATGTGTAGGTATGTGACGAACCCGTCACCCGCTATTACAATAATCCTGTAGCCAGTAGTCGGTTAGGCTTGGTAACAGACTCTTACAACTAGCCTTGCTAATATAACCTTATCTGCTGATATACATCCCAATGATAAATTAGTTCTCAATTGACATCTCAATCTTAGATTGGTAACACACCACTAAGATCTTTAGTGTTAAGTGTATTGTTCACCCTCCTAGGCACATAAAAATAAAGTATCTTCACGCCCATGTTCCCCAAGGAGGTACGCAAAGGCACAATCTAGGGCATCCATGACTAGCCGAAAACACTTAGTGTGATAGGTGGCTAGCCTATCGCAAACATCCAATCCCGAGCAACATTTTTTTAATAGAAAATTAGTAAAACTATATTTTTCTTCTTGTTGCCCAACCCGGAAATCGAACCTGGGACCTCATGAAGTCAAGTCCAACCTGAAACGCTAGACCACAGAGGCGATCATATAATATATAAAAAAAGGTATTATGAAAAATCTTTTTCGCAACGGATGCGCTCTGTTTTTGGAACTGACGAGCTTTTGCACTTTAATTTATAAAGTTAATTTTCAACCAAACGGGGGCAAGGTAAGTAATTAAAATTAATGTGTTTCAGCTAGAGGAATCACGGGTAATCGTTAGTATTAATATAAACGAGAGTTCAAACTTTAATGGTAGTACGTTTGGATGAACTGTAACTATTTAACTGGTTTAGCCGGGGCGCGAACCTGGGAAATAGTTTTGGTGTGAGTTGGAAACTATCATTTATATTGGTAACACTAACACAGGTGTTGGTCGGCTTAGCAAATTGGTTTGGATGCTCATATCGCGATTATTTGCCAGACATTAAGTTTTTTTTATGATATTGGAATGCAAACAAGCAGACGGATTTCCTGATGGAAAGAAATTCACACCGCCTAGAGACACCAAAGCTGGTAATGGTGCGTTGCCAACCTGAGGCCGGGATGTTAGGCCTCGAGCAAAAGTAAGTTTACCAGCTACCTTACCCTCCGAACCGGAACACGTCATGACGTTATGGCGGTAGGAATAGGTAAGGCGGTGGTACCAATCCGGGTAAGTCGTGAAACTCTACCATCTAGTCAGATGTCATGGTGTTAGTGACGGTAAGCTTGTACTCGCCTTTTACGAGCTGCCTGGCAGTAAGGCAGATGGAATTCCATCATTGTAAGGAGTACACGACAAGTTTTTTGTAAGATTATATTACAAAAAAAATTACAGATTTTGTCTAGTATAAAACTGAAATTGTCAAACCTCATTACATGTTTGAACAAAATCAAAGTCGGGATTGTAACATCACTTTTAATAGCTTAAAAAGGTTGAATATAATAGATATAGAATTAATAGTCTTTAACTTCTTGGATACTATCTGCCCCGAATAGCAGCATAACTATTGGACGATTTAAAATAACGGAATACGCTTTAAATTAAAAAAAAAATGGCATGAATTGTACATTACCAAGTTCGCCAGTTGATGTTATAAAATGTGAGACTATCTCTCTGCACCGTCATGACTAAGCCAATAAACTGATTTTGATAAAATTTATCATGGAGATAGTTATAGAGCCGGGATAAAAAATGTTAATACTATTACTTATACAATTAAGAAGGTATGTTAATATATAATATTGAATTAAGCATGAACCTTCTCATGACAGTAACAATTACAACAAAAATAGAATTAGCAAAATTAGTCCATCCCTTCAGATGTGATGCGATGACCACGTGAAATTTTCCCCCGTGTTGGTGGTGGTGAGCCCGTCCTTTGCAGAATAGACCATCTGCCTTCCTGCCAGGCAGCTCGTAAAAGGCGAGCATAGGCTTACCGTCGCTAGCACCGTGACATCCTACTAGGTAGTAGAGTTTCGCACCGAATCGCCCGGATTGTTATCACCGCCTTATCTATTTCTGCTATCATAGCGTCAGTGCTTGCCGTTGAGGTGTTACGTGGATAAGGTAGCATCTCGGTCTTAGGTTGGCAACCCACCATTACCACCTGTGGTGTCTCTAGGCGGCGTGTCAGGAAATCCGTATGCTTGTTTGCCTTCCAATATCATAAAAAAGGGGTTTCATGGGGTACGTACGAGTAGATTTGATCAGATCCTTTTTGAATACAAGTAAATAAGAAAACTAATTTTAACGTGGTGCTGCCAAAAGTTTTATCTTATTATTAAATACCTTTGATTAGATATGGCGTTCATGACGTTATGGCGGTAGGAATAGGTAAGGCGGTGGTACCTATCCGGGTGAGTCGCTGCGAAACTCTACCACCTAGTCAGATGTCACGGTGTTAGTTACGGTAAGCCTGGCAGAAAGGCAGATGGTCTATTCTGCAAAGGAGCCCGGACCAACACGGGGGAAATGTATGAAATTAAGGAATGCAATTGCAATGCAAATCTAATAACATCTCGGATTTTGCAGACTCGCAACATAGTATGAGCTCAGCATATTATTCCTTACCTTCATCGTTGGTTATAGTAGTAAAATCAAATGTAGTTTTCGCAATCATAATATTTCACATAAAGTATGCATGTGGCTAAAAGTGCAATGCTCTATCTTGGTAATGGATTCTATAAAACCCAGAACGTATTATTTGGAACGAATATCTTATGCACACAATTTTTCAAATTTATTTTGTTACAAAGCTGACAAAAAACTTCATGCTCATATTTAAACCTTTAAGGTCACTGGGTTCGTATCAGATGCATGGCATTAGATGTAATATTCTGCGTCTAAAACATCATACCCTTCTTGGCTCAAGGGGTTAAAGCGGGGTCAAACATATTTTATAAACTTTTGTAAATTGGACAATTGACAAAATGATTAAATTTGGCTTTAATTAAGCTTAGGCTAAATTATCAAACGGAAAAGAACTCTCATAAAACTTATTTTTAAAAACTCTATAAGTAAATATAAGTAAGTTCTACGGAATTATCATTTAAAAATAAAAGTATCTTCACGCCCATATCCCCGAAGAGGTAGGCAGAGGCACAACCAGGACACCCACGACTAGCCGAAGACACTAAGTCCCACAATGTGATAGGTGGCAAGCCTATCGCCAACCGGGCAGATATCCAATCCCGGGCAACGTTTTTTTATTAGAAAATTGGGAAAACCAAATTTTCTTTTTTGTTGCCCGACCCGGGATTCGAACCCGGGACCTAAGCAGTCAAGTTCAACAACTGAACCGCTAGACCACAGAGGCGATTAATTTTAATGATTCAATTTTATTTTGTTTCAGGTACGAATTAAATTGAAATAAGAAGCTAGAAGCCCAGAGCCAAGATAATTTTCTCGAGTATCAGTATTTTTATACCACCAAACCAACCAAAACCAATTTGAAACCAACAAATTATATTGCCACTTCATCTATTATTACCAAAGACTAGTTGACGCTAGACCATTTGAATCACAAATTGAATTTTAATCAAAAACTTTTCCACTTTACCAAATTCTTAGCACCCCTACAAAGATCTTGGAATGCAGCAAAGAATTTTTTACTAGCGCCAAAGTTTCGAGATTAAATCGAAGTTAAATTGCTGAGGGAGTCGTTCGGGAGTAAATTGAATCCGATCAGCCAATCGAATGGTTGTGACAGGCCGTGGATAGATTTTCTCAGAAACACTAACAACCTTGTAGCTGTCGTCTAAATGGGATAAAATTTACACATAATTCAAAATAGTTGTTCCGTTATAGGCCATATTTTGTATGAAGAAACACTTGTGCTGTTTTACGTATCACTCACAATTATTCTTAATCATCTAATAAACAATATCTAAATGAAAAATACTTGACAAAATTGTTTTTTCCATACGCCTGACTGCAAGGCAATTCGGTCAATTTATAAAATTAATTAAAGGAAGAGTTTATTCTTTATACGCTAAGGCAAGGGAAAAAACATTTTGAACACGTTATTTTTCGTGTAGATATCTTTTATTACATGTCCTGTGTAAAAATGTAAGCACCTCTTTTAGAAGGATCTCATATATTTGTGATACAAGATAACCTTTTTACAGCTTTTATAAGTAAAACCTCTTCAATGTTCAAAACTATGAAACCTAAATGCACATAATTTTTATGTCGTCTGGTCACACCAGTCACCGAATTTAAGAACACATGTTTTGTCTTTCATATAAATTGATTGATGAATCTGAATTACGCGAATTTCCAACTGACTTTACGAAAATGTAGGAAATTTGACAATGAGCGCTATGAATGACAATGGCCACCGTATTTGCGACGAGACAAAAAGCTCGACGAAATTTGCTAGGCCCCGTAACATAAACCTCAGTACACATGTCTCGTATCTCGAAAGTGTTAAAAATATCTTTTTTCTGATTTGAGAGTACCTAATTCTTAGACATTCGATATCGGGATGTGAAAACACCATCGATCGCTAGAGGTTGTATTGTTGGTAACTAGAATGTTGTTTCGGGCTCCTTTGTAGACCATCTGCCGTCCTGCTAGGCAGCTCGTAAAAGGGAAGCATTGGCTTACTGTCACTAACACCGTGACATCTGACTAGGTGGTAGAGTTTCGCAGCGACTCACCCGGATTGGTGCCACCGCCTTACCTATTCCTGCCGCCAGAACGTCATGACGTGTTCCGGTTTGGAGGGTAACGTAGCCGGTAAACTTACTTTTGCTTGAGGCCTAACATCCCGGCTTCAGTTTGGCAACGCACCATTACCACCTTTGGTGTCTCTAGGTGGCGTGAATTTCTTACCATCAGGAAATCCGTCTGCTTGTTTGCCTTACAATATCATAAAATAAATGTACACAATAGATTCGCAACACAGCTCGCCTAGGTTAATACCATCGTCTTACATAGGCCTGACACGTTGTGTCAGTACTTTCTCCTGTCGTGTTACGTAATGGATGGTAGGATAGCCAATAGACTCGCAAATGTGAATTTAAATCCGACCATAAAATGAAAACACATTACACACCAAAATCACCTATAGTATCTATTGGCGAAGATATTAGTTTACCGTCAGGAAATTGTCTGCTTATTAACCGCCTCGCAAAAAAGTAAGTTGTTAATTCTAGTGATTTAATTTTTTGTATGTTTACAGCCAATTACTCGGCCAATAATAAACCGAATTTGAGGTTTCTTTTTTAGAAAAATGGCCATAATTCCGAGGTGGTCTCGTGTTAATTTTATCATGGTCAAAGTACGTGGTTTATATAATAGGGGTTGACGACAACGTCAATGAATGAGGTTGTCAACATACACAAAATTCATGTGAGACCATCTCGGAATCATTAGCTACTCTTCGAATAAAGAATTATCAATTTGCGATGTGGTAGCCAATGTAATAGTTGGAGTCGGTTTTTGTAATGTTACTGCGCTTAATTATTTGCTATCTTTTTTTTTCTGCGCTTTATTATTCGACATTTTCTTTCGAGTACACAAAGAAATCTAAGTTCACTTTCAAACCGGAAATAAAATAAGGTTGACTGAATAAATATGTTTGCAAATATAAGCGGTTGTCGACATAAAACCACGGTCGTAAGGAATGTTCCCAGTTTATGGTCACAGGCTCAGTGGGCCTATTTATCATGAGATTTCCCCGACTTACTTGATCCCGGTGTCAACTAAATTGAATTTCGTTCCAGGATCCGGAACTCGCTCTATGATTTATGAAAGTAGACTTAAATATATATAAATAGTTTGAAACAATTTGAATAAATTGTTTCAAACTATTTATATATATTTAAGTCTACTTTCATAAATCATTTGTGAATACAAATCTTGTACTTTCCACAACGTATTTTTTTAAACCGGTTGGCTAAACTATAAAAATAAAAAATAATTTGTGGAAAGTACAAGCGTTATGAATAAATTGTTTCAAGAATGAAATTCCACCAAGCACCGACGATAAGAAGTATAGAAACTATAAATAGTTTATTGTTTAACTAGATGTACCGTGAGTTTGCTTGTTTGTATATTTTTATGTGATAAGCTAGCGAACAAGCACACGGTACTGCTGATAGAAAGAGATAGCCGTGTCCTATAGAAACCACAGATGTTTTAGGTGCGTCGCTGTCTTGTAGCCGAGGTCTTAGGCCAATTGTGGAAGTCCATTGGCTGCCCTTTGCTTGTCTCTTACAAGCTACCTGGCAGGAAGGGAGATAGTCTATTCTACATAGGAGACTTACGGCCAATGTTAATAATGTATCTCAATCTAATGGATTTCAAGCAATCTAGATAGCTGCGTATCCGGCGGCCTATCCCATACCTAATTGC
Source organism: Calephelis virginiensis (assembly GCA_002245475.1). Classification (NCBI taxonomy): domain Eukaryota; kingdom Metazoa; phylum Arthropoda; class Insecta; order Lepidoptera; family Riodinidae; genus Calephelis; species Calephelis virginiensis. The sequence goes on along the minus strand of NJDC01006918.1, from coordinate 102,075 downwards.
CATATTTATCCTGTCCACAGATATGTTATTGGCAAGCGATAACATAGAAATGGATCAAAATATCAATCTTGCTGTCCAAAAGTTATGGATTAGGATTGATTATTAATATTGGCCGTTAGACGAACACGAGAAAAATTTTACTGATTCGTCGTCGGTATGCTATGAGCCACTATCGGTTACACCCATCCTCATCAAGTAATAAGACAATGTCGAGCACTGGCGCTATGGCGGCAGGAATAGGTAAGACTCCGCCCTTTAATTCACCTTATCGCAATATTGTTATATAAAATGAAAAATATATCGCTATCTGAAAAAATAAATGCGGATGAAGATCAGCGACAGCGCTCTTTTCATTCAAACGTTATTCTTATAATCCTTCGTTAAATAAACATGATCCCATTAAAATTCGAATGATCTTGATATTATGATTTAGATAATATCAGCTATAATTTCTATGGATGATGAAAACTAATAAATTGTATACCATTTAATTTTGTTACTTGTACTTGTTGATTGCCATATTGTATCTTATTGTTTTTCTTATGTACCTTGTAAATTTTCATTAATTATACTAATGTCGCATATCTTCACGCCAAGCAGGCGGACAGGCAGGCGGAGTAGGCAGTAGAGCATCGAGTGCCAGACCTCACGATCCTGACAAACCTGTTTTTTTACAACTTCACCGGGCTATTTTGGCTTCCTTCATATTCATTACCCTTTACATACAAACACGCCGGTTTCGGAGACTCTTGACACCACCCTCGGATAATATCCGAGCGATCTGATCGTCGAATGTCAACCTCGGTCTCCCCGGGTACCACCACCACCCGGGTCCATCCACATTCGCATTGTATATCTGCTTTCTCAATCTTTCATCTGTCATTCTTTCCACATGACCGAATCAGCGGAGCATGCCCTTTCGCATTTTAACACCAACATTTCCTTTCAAATTAAATAAATTCATTCTAGTATGTTTAAAATAATTTCTGTGTAGGTACTTGTGTCGTTGACTAGCCGACACCCATAACACTAGCATATCATTTTCTTACGTTGGTGTTAAATTCAATTTGTGTGAAATCTCCGGGTATATTGAAAAGAAAAAAAAAGTATCTTCACGCCCATATCCCCGAAGAGGTAGGCAGAGGCACAACCGAGCACCCACGACTAGCCGAAGACACTAAGTCCCACAATGTGATAGGTGGCAAGCCTATCGCCAACCGGGCACATATCCAATCGCGAGTAACGTTTTTTTTTATTAGAAAATTGGAAAAAACCAATTTTCTTTTTGTTGCCCGATCCATAAATCGAACCCGGGACCTCATGCAGTCAAGTCCGACAACTGAACCGCTAGACCACAGAGGGGACATTTATTATTTATACTGGCCAAAATTGAGCGAATCTAATTTTTACATAAATCATCTACATAAATTACGAAGCTTAGCAACGAAAACACTTAGATTATGAGATTACAGTATATTCACACCCGTATCCTTAACGAGTCGGGTATACAGAGACAGAGTAACACCAAGGGCATCCACTAAAATCCTAAGTACTTAGTACCACAAAGTTATAGGTGACAAACCTAACGCCAACCGGGCGCTTATCCAATCACGGGTAACGATTGGTTTGTGAATACAACGACTTCTTTTAGTTAATGTCAACACGTGCATCATTAGACTACATAACCGACTAAAATTAAGATAAAATGTACAAGGAAAATATTATTTTGCGAAATATAAATAAAACATACTTTTTTTAGGATAAATTAATTCATCTAACAGCAATAACAATAACGTATTTGAGCTCTTTATATACTAACTAGCAGTTTCACGCAGGTTTGACCGCGTCACTTGACTTCTACTGCACCGATTTTGATGAAACAAAACCTATGTCACTCAGGGATGTAGCATTCTAAGGGTGAAAGAATTTTTGAAATATGGTTGCTAGGAGCCTATTCATTTCAAACAAAGAAACAAAAAATCAAATCTTCCCTTTTTTATAATATTAGTATAGACAAACCTTCGCCTTTATAAAATGGGAGTGACTACTATAGCTAGTATCTAGAATAATCGATAAGAACCCTTTAAAGACATAGCAATTTTACTCGTAAATTAATTGCTAGCCCTTCCACATTACTGAGCCCTGGCGAGTGTGTTTTTGTCCTTATAGAATGCGTAACACAAAAAGTAATGGCTTTAAAGCATTCATTCATAGAACATACATGTCCTGTGAGTCGTGGGAAGAATTCCGAGAATCGTTTAAATCTTCCATTGCGAAGTGGCGCCACGATATTAAAAACGGACGGTAAACGCCCTGAAAAGAATCCTTTTATACTCGCATTCTATTGATAATACCAAATAAACGTCCAATGTATCGTACCACAGTAAATGATTAGATTTCAGGTTGTTATCTATATAAATACAAAAAAGCTCCATAGTATTTTATTTGTAATCATAATTACGCTACGCCCTAATGCGAAAAATTGAGTGTAGAATACACAAACACACACTCAAAACATTATGTATATTTTTTTTTTATGATAATGGAAGGCAAACAAGCAGACAGATTTCTTGATGGTAAAAAATTCACTCCGCGTAGAGATACCAAAGGTGGTAATGGTGCGTTGCCAACCTGAGGCCGAGATGTTAGGCCTCGAGCAAAAGTAAGTTTACCGGCTACCTTACCCTCCAAACCGGAAGACATCAACGGCAAGCATTGGACGTTATGGTGGCAGGAATAGGTAAGGCGGTGGTACCAATCCGGGCGAGTCGCTGCGAAACTCTACAACCTAGTAGGATGTCACGGTGTAAGTGACGGTAAACCTATGCTTGCCTTTTACGAGCTGCCTGGTAGGAAGACAAATGGTCTATTTGCAAAGGAGCCCGGACCAACACGGGGAGTATTAATTATAATGTATTTACAGTGAGTATTTTGGTTTTACTAAAATAATGACTTGTGGAAAATGAATTGGCAACCCTACAATGTAAACAAGCTTTGCATTTTAGTTAAAAGCATAATATTTTAAAATTACCCTCTTTGTTTTGATTGTTGTAATATGTTGTGAGTTGTGAATATAAATGTTTGGTAACAAATCTGGCTTTGCTTAATATGTATAAATAGATGCATCCATAATTTAACATTAACAAAATAAGTCTTACAGAAATCTGAGCGAGCTGCTGCATGGTATTCTTTGACCTAGTTATGACTGATTGCATAGTTATCATCACAGCTTCCTTTTACCCTTACTTCTCAATTTCGTTCGATCTGCGGCATTTTCATAACATGACGTGAGTCCTTTAACGGCTATGTATTGTTCCATATAACTAACCAGTTTTTCTTGGGCTTTTCTTTCGCGGTAACCCTATTGTTGCCCTTCTGGGTACTTTGTCAGAGTATGTTGAGCTGTATCGATACTGTGTCCTCAGCGATGACTGATGACATCTCGTGTTGGACTTTCCTTCCCGCTTTGCTATCTGACCGCCTCATTGGTCTAAACGCTAGCGTATACGCCTAACTACACTGACCAACCGTGAGGCTCTTGTTCTATTCCCGACGGGGGCAGGCATTTTTGTGATGAATTTATATGTCTGCATCTCCGGATATGGGTGCTTATTAAATTTATTCTGGTGTCTATTTAAGTATTTCTATGTACTAGTAACGTTGACTAACACCCGTAACACAAGGATATAATTTGCTTACTTTGAGGTTAGATTCCATGTGTGTAGCTTGGTCCAGGGATATTTATTTATCTGTCTTAGGCACTACCAAAATCAGCTATCTCTGGTTAGCACCTTATTCGCGGGTTTGGCGTTCAATGGCCCCTTTGCAGCGGCCATTCATATATTAATATTTGCAGCGCAACTCACAGTTCTGCACCTTAGCCTTCAAGATCCTAAGGCAGCTAGCTCAACAATGCAGTTGCGACATAAAAGGAGACAGTGCGGTATCCACGAATCACTCATACTGCCATAGGGAGCTGCGGTTTACGCAATAGTGTTTTATAACGAACAGTAATGATTTTGCGAAAATCTTAACCTTAGAATAATTGTTGAGTCAAATCGCTATCTCGTACATATGTGTGCACTTGCTACCGGGTTGTTAATCCTCGATTACATATCAACCAATCTGGCATGTTTATGGCGACCATATAATTGGACATGGGCTTTAATGACTGATACATGATATCGATAAGTTCATATTTTTGTGGAACTACGTGCTATTATCGACTTTTATCAACAGCTGCATATGTATCAGTAATATAAAATATATAAAAGTATATATAAAATGATGCTCTGATGTTGAACCTCTTACCATTGTGACAATCAAACTGTTACTGGCGCTTTAAACAGGTACACGAACCAGGTAAGGCGGAGACCAAACTAGAAGTGCCTTTGTAATACTCTTAATTAGATTTAGCAGGACAGACATTTCCATTTTACAGATATTACAGAACCTATTAGCACTTTCAGGGTTATGTACTTCTTAAGTAAATCATCTACGTATACAAAAATTAAGTATTTTTCTAGATTTATCTAGGATTCCATTATCAGACTTGGAGTTTAGTAATGGAAAAAACTTGGTTCTCTCTTAAAATTAAAAAAAGAAATGATATAGAAATGTATTAATAGCTATAAAAAAATTTAATTGAACGTATAAATAAAATGAATTTATTTTCGCAATATGATTGTTAAATAGACGTTACAAAATTATTTAAGCATTCTAGTATTTTAATAGGTATTTATAAAATTAATTATTTCAAATATTTAATTACTATTTATGACATTGTTTTTTTTTCAATTTTCTTCGGAGTCAAAGAGGGTAAAAGTATCCTATGTCGTATTCCTGGGCCTAAGCTTCCTCGCCATCCATTTTCAGCGAAATTGGTTAAGACATTCTTAAGTTATAAATAGCGCAACTAACACGAATGTCTTTTACAAATGTAGGGATAAGTATGGAAGTAATGATGGTTTTTGCGAGATAACTATATGCATATCAAACTTCATCGGGATCGTATCAGTAGTTCAAGCGTAACAAACAGACATACTTTTGCATTTATAATATACTAGCTGTTTTCCCGCTACTTCGGCAGCTTATAAGGAATTTTCATTCAAACATCCATCCTTCATAATAGATAAAGCGACAGACAGGCAGACAGACAGCCTTTTAACAAACAAACATACAAATTTTTATAAGCATTAATAATATTGTAGTATGGATATATGGTAGAAGGATTTTTTTCACGGTATCCGAATAGACAATTATGAGATAGACGAATTATGTCATCTTTGGTTAACTTCAACATGATTTTCATCCAACCTTTTATCCCTCATTATGGTCCTTTTTTGTAAAAAGTAGCCTATGTTTTAACTAAAATCTCATGTAGATTTTCACAAGGATATGTTTTTGAGTGATAGCGGAACAGACCGGCAGAAATACAGAGACTTGTGTTTTTAATGTTTTTGACAGCGAATAAATAAGCACAAGAAGAAAGCAGGCGTTCAAAAAGGCACCCAAGACTAGCCGAAGACACTAAGTTCCACAATGTGATTTGCCAAACTTGCACATATCCATTAATCCATTATTTTTATTAGAAAATTGAAAATATACATTTTCAATTTTATTTTGTTGCAATTATTATTTTTGTGGAATTTGTATTAACGATGAAGTTCCATTAAGTGTCGAACATGAATAGTTTAAATTGTTTTGCACTGTGTAAATTCTCAAACTGTAAAATAGTTGCAAATGCGCAAATAAATGTGCTCGCAAATTTAATTTAAAGTGTCAGCGTTGCAAATTAATTTCACTCCGACATGCTTCTTGATTCCAAGTAAGTCCAAATTGCAAGTGGATATCACTCCTTAGTCGCATGTAAATTCAGCTGTGACCTACTTGGAGTTGGAGCTGACTTCTGAAATTGTATTAACATCTGGAGATAACAGGTTTCCGTTGAAATGTTTAATAAGTTATTTTTTGAACCAGTTCCTGGAAAAGTTTTTTTTATGATAATGAAAGACGAACAGACGGATTTCCTGATGGTAAGAAATTCACGCCGCCTAGAGACACCAAAGGTGGTAATGGTGCGTTGCCAACCTGAGGCCGAGATGCTAGACCTCAAGCAAAAGTAAGTTTACCGGCTACCTTACCCTCCGAACTGGAACACGTCAACGGCAAGCACTGACATTATGGCGGCGGAAATAGGTAAGGCGGGGTGGTACCAATCCAGGCGAGTCACTGCGAAACTCTACCACCTAGTAAGATGTCACGGTGCTAGTGACGGTAAGCCTATGCTCGCGTTTTACGAACTGCCTGACAAGAAGGCTGATGGTCTATTGTACAAAGGAGCCCGGACCAACTCGGGGAAAGTTAATAAACGTTAGTTTTCTTATGAAAGGTAAATGAAAAGGCAAAGGAATAAACAATTTTCTTTTGGTGAAAAATACGCGGTGTCTAGATATTAAAGTTGAAGTTTGAATTGACGAATAATTAAGTATAACAGTAAAACTAATTTTTTTACTTATTGCGACAGTGAGAAGCATTAATGCTTTGATGGTTAAGAAGGGTAAGCTGATGATGGTGAGCTTGTCGATGCTGGATAAGAAATGATTCCATAAGCGAGCGATAGAGTTGGCACATCCCTACGCATTGATATTGATATGGGTCATCAACAAAAATACGATTTCTCAAAAACTTAAACCCCAAATTCTATGGAAAAAATTATGTAGGTAAGCCTTTTTAATTTGTTAATCATCTAAATTCATGGTTATATAAACGTTGAGAAATATGAGCTCATCTATGCCACTAACACTTAGAGGAGTAGAATTTTTCATCGACTCGTCTGTATTAGCACCATAAACTAACTAATTCCTATTCCCGGGATCGGATATGTGCCCTGTTGGCGATAGGCTTGCCACCTATTACATTGTGGGACTTAGTGTCTTCGGCTAGTCGAGGGTTCCCTGATTATGCCTCTGCCTATTACTTTGGGGATATGGGCGTGAAGAAATTTTATCTAACAACTAACGTGTCTTTTTATTGCTATAAAAATAAGAAAATTGCTAAAGTTTGGCTTAAGATATCGGAAGATTTCTCGCCAGCGTCTTTAAAAGTCTAACTTCAAAGATAAAGATAAAAAAACAATGAAATAAATTAGCATTCATATTAATAGAAACCGCAAAGTCACATTAAAGAAAGGAACGCAACAGTTGGAAGTAATGCTGGAAGTTATGCACTAACGACATTAATAGCATCCCTGACGCTTCGTACTGTTGGTTTTGAATTAGAAATGTACACATTATTTTGTATCTTATTTTGAAGGCAGTAAGGTGTTCTTTTGCTTTGTGTCTTTTTGCGGTTAGAAATCATCCCATCCTGATATTTGAAGACTATTGAAGGAGTTTTAATGCTAATAAATTTATCTATCATCACCGAAAAGATATAGTATCTTTACGTACGGTAATTTTAGATAAAGTTCCTTCCATCCTTAAGATTAAAATATTGGTTAGACAGAACATTAGGGGACAGTTTTTTATAAGATTTAGGAAGCAAAGAAGGTGACAAATTTACTGGTGGCTAGAAATACATGACTCATAGACAACAAAGATGGTAAAAATCTGTTGCCGACTTGACTCTCGTTTAAACTTGCGTAAGAATATTCCCTTCTAGCCTCAAGTGGCTTTTCTATGCTAAAAACTCTTCGTAATTCCTGAATAGCATAGGCTCTGCCACAGATCGTCTGGATTGGTGCCATTACTATTCCTGCCTCCGTAACGTCAGTGCTTGCGATTATCGTGTCATGGACAGCAGGCAGACTTAACATAGGTATTTAAGCTTGCTCAGTTAAGCTCGCCATTTTCGTATTGCATCATCCATGGCAAAGTACCTGTAGACTTGTACGGATGGCCCCAGATCCCGTCCATTAAATATCGACACTCCAGAAACATCTTAAGATGATAGTTGTATTAAGGGGAAACGAAAGTTTGTTCACTAAATTATAGCATAAAAAAGGGAGCGCACGGGTTTTTTTATATATATTTGTATGACAGATAAAGATTTTGATCGACAATGACGGCTCGAACTAGCAATCAAACGAGTGGATAGTTTAAATCGAGCGGCAAAATCGATTACGAATCGCGCTTCGCGATTTAATCTATTTCCATTACCGTTTATTCCGATTGGTGAATCTACGAAATACTCTGTGGCTTTATTATATTAATCTAGTATAATCAGTTGTTTTATTTTAACAGTACCTATACCTAGTCTGTAGCGTTATTATATTAGCATACTCGGTGGCTTTATTACATTTTATTTCTAATTTCGATTAATTTTTATCTACAAATGTGTATCAATAGTAAGAAACAATGTAAAACTGCTAATAATTACTAATGACTACAATATAAAAATAAATGATAATATAAATACGTGTTATTATTAGGTACTAACAGACAATAAAAAGTGTTTAAAAAATAAAGCTGTTGATCTTAAACCCTTAACATTTTCTTAAGTCGATCTTCACAGCAAAAAGTACAGGACCAGAACATGAGAGTCTATTTATGAAGGCAAAAATAAGCAACGGGCTGGATATCTGCCGGGGCAAGTTGGTGCACAGCACTCTATAGTCAGAGTTCTTGTTCTGAATGGCTCATCTAATTAGACTTGTTATTGCTCGGTCACAATGAGGATCGCTCCGTACTAGTACAGTTATTCGAATGTACTAGTTCGTACTTCTAGTACTATTAGTTCAGTAGTACATTACAATAAGTTACGTCTTACGATTCTCACGCCCGTCAAGGAGTGAATTATATTTTGATTTTCCTTTATACTTTGCAGGCGTAGGAATTTCATTCTAAAATGTTTATGAGAAGTTTTATCTCCATTTGTTGTGTTATTTTTAGAATGACGTATTTAAAAATCAAAATATTTACAACGATTGGCATTTTTCAATTTTTGTTATTTATTTATGTTATGTTATAAATGTTTATAAAAAATATTTACATAATGTTAAATGTGTTTCAAATATTTATCGACGTATTTACAACTAGCGGTCCGCCCCGTTCCTCTTCCATCACTTTATCTATTTAAAAAAACCATATCAAAATCCGTTGCGTAGTTTTAAATACTTAAGCATACAATATGACATAGGGACAAAGTAAGCGACTTTGTTTTATAATATGTAGTGATATTTATCAAATTATTTCTAATATTCATCAAACTAATTAACTGTGATCTCTATTTCAATGATAGTAAAAGCCAAAACAACATAATTTGTTATCCTCGTTCGATCACATCTGAAACACCTTGTCCAATAGTAGCGCTACAAACAATTCATTCTTCGTATTCATATTTCATTCTGTTCTTTGTCTATGATTCCGTCCTTGATGAAACATTGCGAACGAGATGTACTAAATGAACGATTAAGCAGGCGGTTACGGAATAGTTCGTTCTAGTACTGTAAACTGAATTAATTCTTATTAGTTCTTAGTACATGAACTAAGCAAGTCTACATCTAATATGTGTCAGCCTTTTATGCAGCCTGGCAAGAAGTGGTATATTCTGCATAGAGGATTGGAGCAGATCGGAAAAATAAATTAATTAATAATTTCAAATAGCATTTTTAAGATGTCTCAAAAACTTTTTAAGCTATTACATATATACGGTCGAAAGTAAAAATTTGCATAAATGGGAATCTGAAAAAGCAAAAACGCCTTAAAATCCACAGCCTACAACCTTTACTATTTTCTACCGGCTCGTTGATTGAGTGGCTAGCGTACATGCCTAACTACACCGAGCAACCGCGACGCGCGGGTTCGATTCCCGACGGAAGGCATTTGTGTGATAAACATTAAGATGTCTGCATTTCCGGGTCTGGGTGTTTATTAAACTTATTCTGGTATCTATTCAAGTATTTCTATGTATTAGAATCGTTGATTAACACCCATAACACAAGCTTATAATTTGCTTACTTTGCGGTTAGATTCAATTTGTGTAACTTGTCCTAGGGATGCTAAAGACCGAGAGAAGTTAAGGTTCTCATGCTTAAATCGGAACAAACGGGATAAACGCTATGATGAGGTGTGAAACTATAAATACTACCAATTAGCCAACACATCTATGGCGATATACTAATGGCACTTATCAACAACTGACGCTCAGACTCGAGTACACTTTCTCGCTTCAAGTATAACTTTCTTTAACAATGCACTTGCTAGTTTGAAATAATATTAATTTTTCCTTGCTCTGATTTTTGTGAAGCTTCATTACTTAATTTTAAGTTAAAATAAAGTAAAAGTTTCCTTTATGATTACTTTACTTACTTTGCATTGCATTAAATGCTTACTCTTGCAAAAACTTACTGTATGAATTAATCATAAAAATTTTAAAAAAAAAGTATCTTCACGCCCATATCCCCGAAGAGGTAGGCAGAGGTACAAACAAGGCACCCACGACTAGCCGAAGACACTAAGTCCCACAATGTGATAGGTGGCAAGCCTATTGCCAACCGGGCACATTTCCAATCCCGACCAACATTTTTTTTTTATTAAAAATAAATATATATAAAAATTTAAAATTTCTTTAACCCCTGACAAGAGCTATCCGTAATGTATTATCAAAATCGGACTATTCGCTTTAGATTTATGATGCTACTGACAGACACGTGAAACTTATAACACCCCACTTTTTTTAAGGGAGTTAAAAATACACCTTTACTAATCCTATCGTTCGTATCGCATCGATATGTCTATATTAAAATAAAACCCCATTTTCTTATGGTCATGGAATCACGACTGAACGGATGGACTAATTGGCTAATTTTTTTTGTTGTGCTGTCAAGAGAAGGAAAGAAGAGAAAAAAACGACGGGTTGCACTCCGGGAGTGCTGACAGAAGTGAAAACTTGAATATTAACGTTGTGCATTTTTGATATTTTGGAATGGTTAGGGAATAACATTGCACGATTTGCTTTAATAACCAGTATGTAAGTACTTATGTGGTAAGTATTTATGTGGTAGAATACAATATTCATTTATTGCGCTATCGTACACAAACGTGACAAAACGAACATTCGCGCAAGCTCCTTGCACCGTCTAATTCGCGCAAGCGCCCTGCGCCGTCTTACGAATTTTTTTTCTTACTAAGCAGGTCCTGACGCGAGTTTAGAAGTTTTTACCCATTCCCAAAAGTGCGCAACGCCGCTAAAGAAGTTTTCACTTCAAAAAAACAATATTTATAGGACGTCTGTGAGGTTAGCTGGAAAAGTAATAAATAAACATAATTATAAAGATGTTTTGGAATTTATTTATTTGTTATATGCAATGAAGCTCCACCTTAGCTGAGTTATTGTAACATACTACGCTTGTTTTCACTTTTGCTTATCCGAAATAAAACACTTTTTATGGCAATATAGAAGTGGCACCGGGAGAACAGGTTCGTTTTATAATGAGAATCGATTGGAGGTTCTATCTTCTATCATTGGTCGAAATCCGACCATAATAAATTATAATATCGTGTTGATAAGAATGCCATCTTCATTTCTCAGGACCAACTACTTTGTGTCCAAACTTTATAAATAGTTAGTGCGCTGTCTGTGATCTTTTATCGTTATCATTAATATATTTGTTCGTGTGTGTCAAATGCATGGTAGTGTGGGTGATGTTTTATTTATTGATTTAATGTGCTTTATAAGCATTATTGTTGAATAATATTAGCGTTTTGCACTTCTACAACATATAAACTATAAGTGTGCCAAATTTCATACTCCTCCGTTCGCACAATTTTCGTAAAAAGGGTCCAAAGTTTTGGCATCACGTGTTAATATATAGATGCTCACTTAAGAAACTACAGATATACACAAAAAAACACTCATACAAACAGATATACTGTTAAAGTTTAAACTCTATCAATAAGCCAATACATCTCTGGCGATACACAAATGGCACTTACCAACAACTGCCGTTCACGGCTCGAGTGCACTTCTCCGCTTCAAGTATAAATTTCTTTAATGATGCACTTGCCGCTAGTTCCAAATAATTTTCATATTTCCTAGTCTGACTTTTGCGAGGCTTCTCTCTTTGTTCATTCTCTTAAGTCGCTTGGATTGCGAAAAACAATGCAATGTGAAAATATATTACTACTTTACAACACCGGCGTGATTCTACCCCGTGGATTCTTTTATGCATAATTTCTTTAGATTGGATTTATTTATTTTTTACTCTTACAAAAAAAAAACTTCTTGCGACTAGTAGGTTATTAGCTGTATTTTTACACACTCCAAAAAGAAGGAGGTTATCAAATAGACATTTTTGCATGCACCGTTACCGTTAGAAAGGCGGCGAATTTCTCACCATCAGGAAACCCGTCTGCTTGTCTGCCTCCCAAGATCATAAAAAAAAGGTCGGCCAATAACAAAACGAATTCGATGATTCTTTTTTGGAAATGAAAATGTGTGGCATTGTCGAACAACTAATTGAAGTTTTTTTTGCAGGTTGTATTGAGCTTAAACTATTGTTACATACATATATACATACGCACATACATACATACATACAAGTCCCTTACGAGATACTTATATCCATCCACATTCGCATTGTACATCTGCTTAGTCAATCTTTCATCAGTCATTCTTTCCACATGACCGAACCAGCGGAGCATGCCCTTTCTCATTTTAACACCAACACTTTCTTTCAATCCCACTCTTTCTAGAATCTCACTGTTACTAATGTGCTCAGCTAGCGTTACCCACAGATTTTTCGTAGCGCTCTCATTTCAACCGCATTTATTCAACTCATATGCTTCTTCTGGCATACCGAACTCCCTATTCCGTACAATAACGTTGGGATAAGGCCAGAATTATGCAAAGCGAGTCTAGCTCTTTGACTTAAAACCTCGTTTAGAAATAGCTTACTCAGCACTCTATTCACACTATTCCCTGCACACATTTTTCTTTCCACATCAGTACCTTCTATCCCTGCTAAAAGCACAATCCTGTTAAAACTATATTCTAAGTATACAGCTGTGCATGTGTCTCGTTTCCACAAATTAAGCCACTTTTTATGGGCCAATGTATACGTTTTTACAACAAACTTTCTAATTATATTAAATACCTCCCGTTAAAAAATGTATCAAACTGAAATTATACTGAAAATGGTCACTACACCATTACTAAATATTTATCGGATAAGAGTGCTTGGGATTAATGTTTCTCTTATAAATAATAGTGTATTACTAATTAGTTTGAGTAGAATAAGGAAAAGTAGTGTGGCCGCTTTCCGATCCGATGGCAGTTTATAGTATTGTATAGAGTGTGTTCATAAATGCCTCATGTAAGGTGTAAGTGAAATAAAAGATTTTCTTTTCTATTCTATCTGATATCAATTACTTTTGATTGAAAGGGACGCTTAAGACGAAAACTGGATTACTTATAAGATTTTTGAATTAGGAAAACTAGGTGGTAAAGCGCAGCGCAGCAGCTTGCTCAGATTGCTAATACAGCTTTACATAATCTTGCCGTTGTAGAGTCAATACTTGCAATTGTTGTGTTTTATATTGGAGGATGAGTAAATAATAAAACAACGAAAAAATCAGACGAAGAATAAATAACACCCTCGCTGGTCGAGTGGCTAGCATACACACCTAACTACACTGAGTACGATTACGCGAGGCTCGGGTACGATTCCCGACGAGGGCAGACATTTGTGTGATCAATATTTAGATGTCTGTATTCCCGGGTCTGTGTGTTTGTTTAATTTATTCTGGTATCTTTTTAGGTATTTCAATGTATTGTAATCGTTGAATAACACCCATAACACAAGCATATAATTTGCTTACTTTGGGGCTAGATTCAATTTGTGTGACTTGTCCAGGGATATTTATTATTTGTTTATTAAATTAAAACACTTTTAAAATGTCAGAAAATACAAATGCAGTCCAAAGCGAAATATCAAAAACTTGTCCTTTAATAATTAATGAGGGTTGTCACTTAAATCCGAATTCGAGTTTTAATTATCTATGGGTGCAATTAATATCTCGTTCTCGGGGCACAGATAAATGTGGTGTCCATTCAATTTGGTTCGCATAAATCACCGAGTGATTGCATCGGCAGAGACCGCGACAATCGCGACTCGATACGTAATCGATTTTGCCATTCGATTTAAACTGGCCGCTTCGTTTCATCGTTAGTGTGTATCTATGTCCAATTACATCCCTTTCAGGATATATCCGTAATAAGGGAGATGTTGCGTTATTTGTTGCTTGATTTAAAGCAGCCCTTCAATAATTGTCGATATTCGTTGTGACAGCTCTATGAATAGATGACTCTTCTGATAATAAGAGATAATCTTCGTCTATAGCTTCATAGACGTTACTGGTACATCGGTATATTATGGCTCGAATTTTAGGCCAAAATCACTAGCTATTCGACTCTCCAGCAGATCTTCCACCTAGGTAGATATTTACTTTCTAAGAGATCCTTATTGACTACAATTACACCTTCATTGCCTACTTTGTTTACCTTATTAGATAGTTAGTAAGTAGTATATTGCTATTCTCGCTAGAAACAATGGATAACGAATGTAGACATATTCTTATTCATACCTCCCTACTAATAAAACTTACGCGCCCGCTGATCGCCCTCGCGACTTTTGGTAACAAATAATAAAGTTATACACCAGATCAACGTAGTCTAGTCAACATGTGCCTTTTAGGTCAAAATATTTAGCTCGCCTCGGAAAATTATGATCGGGTGTCATTCGATTCGTCATTTATAGAAACTTTTTGAAAAATTTGGAGTTTTGATTGCAAAAATTACAAAAGTTATAAACAATTTAGTAAAAAACAGAAAGGAGGGTTTTGTTTTTTGCGAATATCTCAAAAAGTATTCAAAATTTTCGAAATTTAAAAAAAGATCCATAAAGAGGAAGAAATTTCCTAAAAAAAGTCCTACTTCCCGGAACTCTAGGACCAATAGTTATATTTTTTCTAGAGGTTTGAAAATACGGCCGCAAACGGGAACACTCGCTTACGTAAGCTCCGCCTACTTTGGACCTTCAATGAATAAATATCATTTAAACTTACTAAATATGAAAATAAAAAAAAACAGGCATCTATATGATAGATCAATAAACAAAAATCCGGCTATCAAAAATATTTATCGCGATTTTTCAATTAATTAATTAACAATTTTTTGTAGCACGAACATCAACATTGAAAGTACGATAGTTGTTAAACTATTAACTTGGGATTTTTTTCCTTTTGTGAAGCTATCATACAAAGGCTATAGAAAAGATTCCCGTTGGAAAAATTAAAAAATTGTTAAGTTTCACTTTGTTATTAACAATTTACTTATGTTAATAATTATCAACCTCGATTAAACATTGCAAGAAAAAATATGATTATTTTATAAACAACGCTTTTGTTTATAACAATTTTTAAACAATATAAGATAAAAATTATTATAAATCATTTTTAAGTATCTTATGATCATAAGAAAACGGACCAATCGCAATGTTATAAAAAAATATTTCTGAGAAATTTTATTAATTTTCTTGTTTTCACTCAACTCACTGAAAGGATTTTTACTAAATTTTGTTAAGTAGTAGCAACTTACAGCTCGGGGTCAACATTTAAGATATCTTTTATCTTTTTGCATTAATTCTCATAAATAATCACGAAATACGAAGTACGAATGTACGAAGACACGGACAACAACGAGAGTGAAATAAATCAATTCTGATCCTGATTCTTTGGTGATATAATAGCACTGAACATCTGGCGCTTAAATACCAAAGCGTACTCTAGCCGCTTAATGTAACCAGCTTCAGGTTCAAAGCTATTTACCGAAAATTTTATAGCTATTTTAGATAAAATCTAAGTTTTACTATTCTTTGGACACACACGGGCAAACAAAAGAAGAAACACATAAATAAAGGGTGAATTAGTAATTTGTTAATTATTTATTATCGGCTTGTTCAATGTGTGTGTCATTTGAAAATAAAATACACACAAATACCGAAACAAACATTTATGTCCTTACTAATAAAAGTTACGCGACCGAAGGTTTATATTTTTTCTGAAAAAAAAACGCTCGGCGGGCCGGATTAAAACCACTCACGGGCCGGATCTGGCCACTGCTCTAGAGTGACAAAGGTTAATTTTTCACCTATATTTAAACACATCTAGTGAGTTACATAATTCCTGCTAATTTTGTCTTTAGTAGTCACGACAAAACTACACTAAGTTGCTTAAAAATAGCTGATTAAATTCGAGAATTGGCGCTCGAGTTGTTGCGTGCCAGTGCTTGTTGAGTGCCGTTGAAGATGTCGTACCGCCAAAGATGCATTGGCTTTTTGATGGTTCTCTAACTTTTGCAGATCTGACGTTTAAAATATTAAAACACAACAATTTCATGAAATGTTGATCGCAGTTCTAACACAAAAACAGATGCATACATGCAGGCATGTATTTATATAAACCCATCACAATCGTGTGGGAAAAACAAACATATGGATATTATCTTAATGGTAAGAAAGATACACATCACCTACACACTCAAAAGGGTGGTACATTACCATTAATTTTACTATTTTCCTAATAGTGATCTATATACCTTTTCCTTATCCCTTCAAACATAAGAACGTTACTACGTATCTTAGTTTATAGTGGTTCTCAGAATTATCTCTTCGTAGTTCGCGATTCAGGTAAGGAAATGAGTAAAGTTTGGTGTTTTACTCATTTATTAAGTGTCGATTAACGCTTAAAAGGGGTTTTAAGCAAAGTTGGAATGAGTAATATATTTAGATGAGTTATTAAGTTTACTAATGTTGTAAAGTTATCAAGTTTTATGTTCATAACTAACGAGCTATTCGACTTTGTCCGCAATACATTAAACCATTTCATTGTTCACCCTATAGATATTATCCGCTTTTATCAGACCAATCATTCGATATTTCATTGGTAGGCAATCGTTATCATTTTTCCGAAAAGGAGGTTGTATGTTCAACTTTTGCTTTTCATTTATGTTAATTGATTTCTCCGTCATTTCTGAACAGATTTTAATAATTATTTTTTTATTGAGCAAGCGTGCTTCCAAAATTGTGCTATTGCCGCCTAGTCTGGATCTGAGGTTGGGCTAAGACGACTTCATTATTAAAATCGAAGTCCGTTTTTTGCAGTTTTACTACGCTTAAATTATCCACTATACACGTAAACCAACCGGTTTCTGATGGTCAATAAGTTTGTAACTTAGTAGTATTAACCTAGTATTAACGTTAGAATAAAGTAATTTTACTTCTCCCTGATAATTATGTAAAAAATGGAATGCGGTTGGCTTATGCGTAACATAACGTGTATTGTTGTTAATTTACTAGTATGTTAAAAATATAGTTATGTTTGTATCCCCGAAGAAGTAGGCAGAGGCACAACTAGGCCATTCTACTAGCCGAAAATAGCATGGCCTACAATGTGATAGATGGCGAGCCTATCGTTAATCGGGCACATGGCCTATTCCAGACAACACTGTTTCTATAAATAAATTGAAAAACACATTTCTTTTTGTTGCAAGACCCTGCAGAGCACAAATGCTAGAAAAGTGTATATCATTACTATATTTTTGATGTTTGGGAATTGTATTTAAATGTCTAACATTCCTTAATTTTGAAACATTTTCGCTTTTAAAACAAAGATTAGGAAATAAGTGATCAAATTAGGAATCAAACCCGATAGGCTTTTATTTAAGCCCAGTGAAAACGCTGACACGTAGTTGGAGGCGATTGAAACGAAATGAGAGTGAAGCAGTTTCTACAATCCAATTTAGCTTGTGCTTTGTGAATGTAAATTACAATCGGGACATATGTTCTCATATTGAAGCAGACCAATTTTACCAGAGCTGTAGGGCTACCCTTGAATCTCGATTTCATGCAAATTGGAAATTGGAATCGGGTTTGTCATTTTAGATACTCTTGAAGACTGTGCTATCGCATTATCAACATTTGTTTCCCAAAAAAATTAACAAATTCGATATTTTTATGATAATGGAAACAAACAAGCAGATGGATTTCCTGATGATAAGAAATTCACGCCGCCTAGAGACACCAAATATGGTAATGGTGCGTTGCCAACCTAAGGCTAGGATGTTAGGCCTCGAGCAAAAGTATACTATCTTTTTCTAATGAAACGAAACATAAGATATTAAACATTCAAACATGTCAAATTAGTTCGACCAACGGACCCACCGACTCGGGGTCGATCTCCGGAACTTCGTGAAGTCAAGTCGTAATACAACACAGAGGCATAACACAAATGTATCTAGTTAATACAAATATTAAGTATACGTTATTTGCAAAATAGTTGAAGGTAATACAGTAAAAAATCGAATGTGCTAATAAGAGAAAATGAAGATATCAATTGCTAAGTTTAAAATTTTATTTTGAAGGTCACTTCCTTTACATTTACGTAAAAAGGAGAAAACCTAAATAAAGTAATCGTTTATGGTTATTTTTTTATTTCTTAGAGACAAGAAATGTATGGCTTGCAGTAGTTTTTGTACTGTGTTTTCTTTTAGACAAGCGAAATGAGCACAAATTAACATTATAAACTATGTTTTTTTTAATTTTTTTTTATATCCCTGGACAAGACACACAAATTGAATCTAACCCCAAAGTAAGCAAATTATATGCTTGTGTTATGGGTGCTAGTCAAAGATTTTAATACATATAAATACTTAAATAGATACCAGAATAAATTTAATATACACCCAGACCCGGAAATGCAGACATCTAAATGTTCATCACATAAATGACTGCCCCCGTCAAGAATCGAACCCGAGCCTCGCGGTTGGCCGATGTCGTTAGGCGTGTACGCTAGCTACTCGACCAACGAGGCGGTCGATAAATCTTAATTGGGATATATTAAATCTTAATTGGGAAACAGTACAAGCTTGACGCGGTGCCACGCTTTTTAAGTAATTTATAAGTTATTAGCTGTTCCGGCGAACTTCACCGTTCAGTTTGTATTGGAAAAATTAAAATATTGTTTTTCCTTGCAGTTTTTTTTCCTTTTCCTTATATTTTCTTTCCTTTTTCTCATCCTTACCTGGACGTGAACAAATAACTCAAAACCAAATTTAGTCAAATCAGTTCAGACGTTTTCGAGTTTTAGCGACTAACAAACAGCAATTGATTTTTATATACATAGAACATAACACTGATATGTAATTTCATACTATTTCTCTCGCATGTTTTTTAGAGATTCCAGATTAGATGTCCCTATGTTACTTTTAATTTAGATCTAATTTTGATGAATCTATATTTTTTATAGAATATATTTCTAACTCCCTTTTTATAATAGAAACAGACGGGCTGCTTGATGGAAAGTAGTCGGCACTGCTCATAGATAGACATATGCAACAACAAGAGTTACCAGCAAATGCAGCTGGTCTTATGATAATTTGTTAACTCTCTTTTTAAAAACCCTAAATCCAAAAAGTAACACAATATTACTTTATGGAAGCGAGAGTTGGATATGTCAGAAATTACATGAAAGTAGAACAAATGCGGTCGAAATGAGAGAGCTACGGGAAATCTGTGCCTCTCGTCAACCTCATTCGCAACATTGATATTTTAGAAAGGGTGGGATTTAAAGGAGGGGTTGGTGTGCATATCAGAAAGGACACGCTCCGTTTGTACGCTCGCTTGGAGAGAATGACTTATGAAAGATTAACAAAACATATAGGTATACAATGTCGGTACCCGGGGAGACCTAAGTTGACATTCCACGATTAAACCACTTAATTTTATCCGAAGGTGTCAAGAGTGTCAGGTACCGGCGTGCTTATATGAAAAAAAAATAGTAATTAATGTTAAGGAAATTAGTTGGTTACTCTCTAAGCCCCGGGTTTCCCGGGTTCGAATCCCGGGTCGGGCAACAAAACAAAAAAAGTTGGGTTTTCCAATTTTCTAATTAAAAAAAATGTTGCTCGGGTTTGGATATGTGCCCGGTTGGCGATAGGCTTGCCACCTATCACATTGTGGGTCTTAGTGTCTTCGGCTAGTCGTGGGTGCCCTGGTTGTGCCTCTGCCTACCACTTCGGGGATATCTAACTAAAAATCCTGCCTATGTTTAATTGAGAGAAGTATTTTTTATGTGATGGTTTAGCTAACAATCACAGTGGTCTCCAGATGATGAGAGACACCCGTGGCCTATAGACATCATACATGGTTACAGGTGCGCGTTGTCCTGCGGAAGAGATGTTAGGCCTACTGTTCATTTGCCTATTGGTGCTGCTCTATTTTAATAGTAACTGTACCCACCCTGTAGCGTTATCATATTGGCATACCTATAGTGCAAATCTACCAGTTACCCTACTATAATATGACAGATTCAAAAAGGCGGCAGGAATAGGTAAGGTGGTAGAACTTCACCCAGGCAAGTTGCTGAACAGCACTCAACATATAATGGCCTCGCTGGTACTAGCCTATATTTTAACCTCAATTGTTACAACCTGGTGACAGAGGCTGCAGATCTATTCTACTCAGCAAACCCGGACCAACACGGGGAAATATCTATGCTAATATTATAAAGAGGAAATGTTTGATTTTTTCTTTGTTTGTTTGTTTGAAGCGAATAGGCACTGAAACTACTGTACCGATTTCAAAAATTCTTTCACCTTTAGAATGCTACATTATTCGTGAGTGACATAGGCTTTGTTTCATTAAAAATTGGTGCAATAGAAGCCAAGTTACGCAGGCGAAGCTGCGTGAAACTGTTAGTGTATGATATGGGTGTTAAAGTCATAAACAATATGGTTTGTAAGTGTATGAACAAAGCCACTGGCGCGGGCTAATTCAACACTACTCAAAGTAGCCCAAGTTCAAAATACCATAAATCCTACTATCAAGTCTGAATCGAACTTCTCACCGAGCTGTTGACTTTAAAACAGACGCTAGAACGAACATTGTCTTGTAGTTTTGAATGATAATAATCGGACGAAATTCTTCAGGTGAAATTGCTTTGGAAGTTGAGTTTCAACTTTGTTAATTAATGAATGAATAAAAAACAAGTTTTTTATTCAACGTTTAGAAACTCAATTCTTAATCTTGGAGTAAGATTAATCGTTCTTTTTTTACACTCGATACTCTCTGCTTGCCACGTTAAGGATTTTGCTTTAAGATATGTATCAAAGTTTTCAAAACTACTGGAAGGCTGAAAATGATTTCGTTCTTTTTTGTCTGAATTTTACTCTATACTAAACAAATAATAATGATGTGAAAGAATTCATACATAATGAAATCCTCAGTACCTCAAATAGCAGAGAAGAGATAAAATAAAAAGACGAAGTTGTTAGATAATATTCATAGGTAAAATATCTGCGTGTTTGTGGAAGGTCGCTGGTTCGTATCATTCTTTCGTTAACTGCTGACAAGATGTGCGACTTGATTCTATATCTGCCTTTCGCCTCTATGGTCTAGCGGTTCAGGAGTCACACTTGACTGCGTGAAGTCCTGAGTTTGATTCCCGGGTCAGGCAACAAAAAGAAAGCTGGGTTTTTCCATATATCTAATAAAGAACATTGGGTTTGTCCAATTTCGCAAAGAAAAAAAAACGTTGCTCGGGATTGGATATGTGCCCGGTTGCCGATTAGCTTGACACCTATCACATTGTGGCACTTAGTGTAGGGTGCACTAGTTGAACCTCTGCCTACCTCATGGATATGGGCGTGAAGATACTTACTTACTTGATTTCTTTCAATCTATATTTACACAAAAATGACACCCTTTTTCGCGTGGTCATCGTATCACGCCTGAACGGGTGCAATAATTTCGCTAATTCTGTTTTTGTCAAGTTGGTTATTATCAGAAATATGATTATATGAATAGATGAAAACGAAAAAATTGCAGGGAAAATAAAAAAAACACAATACTTGAATTTTTCCCACATACAAATGTAAGTGATATCGAAGTTTGCAATATCGGCTAGTATTTTAATAAAAACAATCCCCCATTTATAATTTAAAATGAACACTGAAGTCCTATATCTTGTTTACGTTTATCACAAAAACAGTGCCGTATTTATAATTTAAATACAAACAATAATTTGTAAACCATAAAACTGTATGAACAAAAACTTCCCGACGCGTTTTATTTAAATAACATTAAAGCTTTTGGTTCCGAAATTTAATTTTAATTTCAATAGATCCTTGTTATACAGTATGAATTGAAAACCGTCAAGTTTTCTTAGGGAAATTCGAGAAACTTCGTGAATACCTTTCAAGTTTAGTGAGGACCGAAAATAGGCAAGTTCTATAGTAATTATCGGGTGGGATAAGTGGCGGCGATCGGGTGGAATTTCTTACTTAAATGGAGCTTAAACACCACTAAGTTGAAACGATTTCCAACTTACAAATTACTTTATTGAAACTGTAATACAGTTTTTATATTTTTTTAAGGAAGAATACTTATCTTCAGTAGGTACATCAACTAACAAATCGTTGTCAACGAAAAACAAAGGGTCCGGCTTGAAATGTTACCTAAAGTGACATTTTGTTAAATTTGAAAAAACTGACCCAAAACTTAAAAATTTCAAATAATCAATGTTTACAGTTTTTTATTATATATAGATTTAAAATTTATAGTTGTACAAAAAACGAAACACGACAATGGCAAGTACTAACTATAATGAGGTCTTAAAATTTTACAATCAGTTATGATTAGTGGCAAAATACTACATACAAACATACATACACTCATACGATCTGCATGGCAGAGTAGCAGTCTTGCAAAATATAATCAAAGAAATCTGGAATCAACAAGGGAAACTAACATAATCTGTTTTCCGTGAAAAATGTATTGACAGAATTATTTCATTGAAGTGTTTTTTTTTATTTAATGTGACAATTTTCAAGGATTTAACGTTCTCTTACAGGTCATAACGTTATTTTAATTTATGTTTTAATGTAATTTTCTGCTAAGACTTGCTAGCCTCATCGTACAAAAGCACAAAAGAAAAAAGTGATTTAGATATATTCGTCTCTGTGGTCTAGCGGTCTAAAAGAAAATGTATTTTTTAATAAAAATAACGTTGCCCGAGATTGGACTTGTGCCCAGAGGGTATTGATTGATACGCTAAAAGAAATAAATGTATTATATTAGATCTTATAAAACGAGATCCTCTTTGGCTATTTAAATACTCTAGCTTTACTGTATTACCATCATTATTTTATATGCAGTATTGGCTTCAAAGAATAATAATTAACGTAGTAATTAGCTTTTATTTGAGTTAAACAAAAGGAAATTAACGAAATACGTTCAGTTCGTTAGCCTTAGAATAATGGATACAAGCCAAATAATTTTCTGGCGCAAGTTTTAATAAGTTGCGTCTGAGGGTACTCCTCTCAATTAATATTCAAGTGAGGTTTTTCTTATAACGAACTTTTTATTGTAAAAGTTAACAACCAAATTACACGCGGTACAAGGTTTTATGTACGGCGAAAGTGAAACTTTTAATAATACCGTTGATTAGAACAGGCTTGAGGAACTCCCAAATACGTAATTTTCAAGCAATTTTGAGCAAAAGTTTCTTAATGATTTTTAATTCCTAAATAAAACATATTTTAGAACGAAATCACCTTCTTCGATATTCTATATAATATAAAGTTATGAGAATTCGAACTTTCAATCCGAAGTTGTGAGTTTTTAGTTTTATCGATTACTCGACTTATTTAAAATTTAGGTTATTGCTTAAGGTTATATGTACGTGTGTAGGTAGATTTATATGGTTCCTGCAATAAACTAAAAATCTTAAAAAATAT